>WEKX01003025.1:49683-62537 GCA_013390025.1 Pitta sordida
AATTCCCTCGTCCATGTCATTGATAAAGATGTTGAACAGTACTGGGCCCAACACTGACCCCTGTGGGACTCCACTGGTGACTGGGCGCCAGTCTGATGTTGCACCATTCACCACCACCCTCTGAGCTCGCCCTTCCAACCAGTTTGTAACCCAGCATAAAATGTTCCTTTCCAGCCCGTGCTTTACAAGTTTCTCCTGAAGCTTATTGTGGGAAACCGTGTCAAAGGCTTTGCTAAGGTCCAAGTACACAACATCCACAGCCTTTTTGTCATCAACCAGTCGAGTCACTGGATCATAAAAGGAGATCAAGTTAGTCAGGCAGGACCTGCCTTTCCGAAATCCATGCTAACCTCCCTTCAGGTAGCTGTAAATCCCAATCAGGTCACCTCTGAGCTTCCTCTTCTCTAGGCTGAACAACCCCAGTTCCTGTAGTCGCTCCTCACAGGGCTTGTTCTCCAGTCCCTTAGGTCTGTGTACATGGAGGTATTAAAATGCTATATCAAATGAATTATGAATATTGTGTTCCTAGATTCTTAAGTATTTTATAATTTTAAGCAAGGTAGGCCAAGTATGTTAGAGTTGTGCTATAATAAATTCTATATGAATCCTTTGTTAAACTGTTTAATTTAAGCTATTGATTAAAAGTTGTTCAGTGCTATGAAAACTTTAGGGCTAAATTGTCTGTCAAGTCCATCCCTCAGTTTAGCAAAGGGGTCTACTCTGAACCTTGTGACTCAACAAATAGGCCTTTTGTATTGCCTTTTATCTTTACCCTTTCTCCTCTCCCTCCTCAGCATCCACAAAATTTTGGTGTTGATTTTTATTGTAAATTGATTTTAGATTTTTTTGTGTGTGCTTTTTCTCTGTGTGCTTTAATCATCTAGTATGTAACACAGTGAACATTGTCAACAAACTTTGTTGTGCTTTCACTTTTATATTAAACTTGCTTTTGATGATACCTTTGCCAGAGATTCTTTAAACAGCCTTAAAGCACACATTTGCGACAGTTACACCTTTAGACTTAATTTCCCTTCAAATATGAACCTGTAATTTGGCAAATCTCAATGACATTTTATTTGATTGTAACAAGAACTCAAGGACTAATAATAAGAATTGCATTTTCCTGGACTTTCTACAGAAAAAAAATTATTAAAAAAAGAATTGTCTTCATGAAATGAAACACATGAGATACAGGTGAGATATCACCTTCAAGCTAAGATAACCTCTTCTCTCACCGCATGCAAAGTATGAATTTGTAGTGTTGTCATAACACCACCAGACTCAGCATTATTAGTTTAAATTTGATAAGAAGGTATTCTTTCTTCTGTCAAACTGACCATGAAAAGAAGGCAGCTATCACATTCTTGTCCTCAAATAAGTCTGAAATGCTTACTTTTCCCTAGCTACAACTACATTGACACTGTGATTCAAAACCACCTGAAATAAGACTTCATGAAATTTCTAGAATTTGTCTCCTTTTTAGCAAAAAGAAACAAAATAAACAGCATAAAATATAGAATTTTACTTAATTTTTTAAAGGGGAAGGATATATGCAGTCCTTTACTGACATTCTTTTTTTATCAAATTATCCTCTATGGCTTTAAGCTGAAGACCTTTCATACTGTGTAAAGGCACTTCTTGAATATATTGGTGTCTTAAAGTCCTCTGCCTCTAGAGCTGTCTGATGCTTGTAACACCTATCATCTATGATAGGGCATATATATTTTAAAAAAATTCTCAGGAAATTTTCTAGTGTCACCAAGCATTGTTTTGTAGGACGTGTAAGGGAAAACTTTGCTGCTTATCTAAAATTATCCATTACAATACTTAGAAACAAACAAGTCTGCCTGGTTATATTGGTAGCAAACAAAATGGGCACGTATTTTCAAGGACAAGAAAGGCTGGTAAAATTTTGTGGACGTTTTCTAGGAGGATATATGAGAAACAGATAGAATCTTTTCGGGTAATTTTAGGTAATGGTAGATAATTAGGTAATATTACTTTTTTTTTTTTTTTTTTAGAAAAAAATGGGTAACAAGAACATTGCTCACAACAGCTTTGTTCAGAGCTTAGGAAATGGGCATGCATCTCTTGGGGGGAAAAACAACCAACCAACAAAAAATGGATCATCTGTTCATATTAAAACAGACATGAGAAAGGTAGCTTGTCAGGGCTTATGCAAGCATAAAAACTGACCTTCTAAAAGCAAAGCCGGCTTACAGCCTCGTCATTAGTTAGCAAGTAAGAGTGCAAATAGACTATATATTACATGGGTTACAACTAACTCACAGACAGAAGGAGTTTTTTGTTTATTTAAATTGTGGGTTACCTTGTAGGTAACGTAATTGCAAAGATATTATTAAGAATGAAATTACAGCCCATGAATAGGGCATAAATCTCTACATTTCCATAGCTACCTAGTTCAGCAAGATAATTCTCATTAGTGGAGCTCTGGAAAAAATATATATACTCTCACTTTTCCCGTGCAGTATTACTGTAATTATTTTGCTAACAAGACAAATATATGTAAAAGAAGGTATGTGTGAGGTAGTAATACTTCATATCAGGCATTTTCACCATGCATACAAACAAGTTATACACTAAAATAAATAGATGGTCTAGGAGATTTGTAGAAGTGTGTATAGCTTTCTACCAGTACCTTATTATTAGATTCATCATTAAAAACAGATGGCAAATTGTTACTATTCGACAACTGCTAGTTTGTCCAACATTAGATCATTTTATCCTATTTCATAATCAGCAGATGTTGTCAGAATTTGGATCAGTAAAATCAGTACTAGCAAAGAAATCAAGTAGAGAGAGTGATATTTGGTCCTTTCATTATCATTGCAGTCAAATAAAAAACAGAAGTAAAATGGTTTTTGAAGCAAAATGGAGAAATTCTTATCTGCTGAACTACAGATATATATTGTGTGAATGAATCATTGGCATCTTCAAGACTAATAAACAGCTCCTATCATAAGCAATTAAATGATATGTGATTAAAACCTGCCATACTGTATTCCATTTTATTACATGCTTGGTATCTGTTGTATATGGTAACTGCTGTTCAGACTTCCCTCAGTATTTTACATCATTCCCCAAAACAGAACCCATGGCAGCAAATGCTCCAGAGAATAAAATAATAAAGTTAGCAGTTGGCAAGTTAAAATTTCATATGATTATTTTCTGGACCTTGGAAGTTTCAATCATAAGGTGGATGTCCAAGTAACTTCATTAGCACAACTATCCATTCTCTGACATTCTTTTAATTAGAACAGTTTCAACCAGTGTAACATGCATGATGATCTTTCTGTAACAAACCTGCTGTGTTAAGGACACATGCACAACACTATAAATTGTTTCTTAAATACTGAATGCTCACCATGAGCAATCCAAACCAAAGCACCAAAAGGCACACTGATTTTGTTTTCTGTGTGCCTATTCTTCTATGGCTTGAGAGTTCACAGGTTCACAGGTTATTCTGAGTTGGAAGGGACCCACAGGATCAACTAGTCCAACTCCCAAGCAAACACCCATCAAGGGATAAGGCCCACAAGCGTGGAACCACGGGCAACACACTCCATCCATCCAAGCCTCCCATCTGGACCATGTCACTGAGTTCCTCATCGAGTCTTCTCTAAAACACCTCCAGGGACGGCGACTCCACCACCTCCCTGAGAAGACCATTCCACTGAGAGATCACTCCCTCTGTGAAAAACATCTTCCTAACATCCAGTCTAAACCTCCCCTGGTGGAGCTTAAGGCCATGTCCTCTTGCTCTGGTGCTGTCAGCCTGAGAAAAGAGATTTACACCCACCCAACTGCAACCTCCCCTCAGGTAGTTGTAACCAGCAATCAGGTCACTTCTGAGCCTCCTCTTCTCCAGGCTGAACAACCCCAGTTCCTGTGTTCGCTCCCCATAGGGCTTCTTCACCAGTCCTTTCACCATCCTTGTCGCCCTTCTCTGGACCCTCTCAAGCAGTTCAACATCCTTCTTAAACTGGGGAGACCAAAACTGCTGAGTACAGGGGAAGGATAACTTCCCTAGTCCGACTGACCACACTGTTCCTGATACAGGCCATTGGCCCTCTTGGCCACCTGGGCACACTGCACACTCATATTAAGTTTCCTGTCAATCATGACTCCTAAATCACTCTCCATTTCACTGCTCTAAAGCCACTCATCCCCCAGCCGATAGCGAGGCATGAGGTTGTTATGTCCAAAGTGAAGAACCTGGCACTTAGTCTTGTTAAATCTCATATTATTGGANCCAGTCTTGTGGTGCATCACCAGTAATCCAGGACTGTTGGTAAATGATGGAGAGTGTCTTAGCAAGTTCACCTCCTAGTTCTTTACTCACCCTCGGATGGATCCCATCTGGTCCCATGCACTTGTGAGGATCCAAGCCACTCAGCAAGTCTCTAACTACTTCCTCCTGGATTACAGGGAGGATTATACCTCTGGAATGAATTTGCTATCTCTGCATGCCATCCAAGAACAAACTGCAGATTCATCCTGAATGAAAGAAGTCTCCATAGAAAAAGACAACACAAAAACAAAGGCTTTTTTTTTCTCTAACAGCAAAAGTATTTTAAAAACAGTGGGTGAAGAGAATAAATAAACAAACAACAAACCCCACACCTCTTAAACTCTACAGGTCTTTGATGATTTTGTAACTTGCTCATTTTTGTCCCTTATAATTCCATCACAGAATATTTGCACAAACATAACCTCTTGAATAAGTACATCTTCAGATAAACCTCTGAATTACAAAATGACCACAGACAGATTTTTTTATTCCACACTTTTTCAGGTGAGCAGAGTGCATGCAAACCATCTGATATTTGGTATTTTTGTAATCTTGGACTATTACACATCATTCCAATTAAAACACCCCTGGATTTATACGTCCTATCTCTTATTTAAAATAGATGCAGTTGTTCAAGAAAATATGATGCTGATAGCAACATTTACATATAAATTCTTAGAACCATAACTTCACACACTGTTAACAAGGCCAATTACAGAATCTCAGAATATTCTAGGTTGGAAGGGACCCACAAGGATCATCGAGTCCAACTCTTAAACGGCACCACTGCCTCTCTGGTGGGAATCAAACCCCCCGTGGATTTTTGGATTGCATATGAGAACAGATACCAGAATATCAACCTCAGCTTCCTGTTTCATAGTTTTCTGATACAGTATCATTTACTATTTATTTCACCATGATAGGTAACACAAGGCTATTCAAAGGGCTTTCAGGACTTTGTAGAAGTTCTTTCCCACCATCAATCATTCACAGGTGTTAAATAAGAACTAATTACATATTGCTTACAATGTTATTAATAATATTAAACTACAAAAATAGCAAACAACTCATTGTCCATATTTAGGTTAAGATCATGTCCTGTCTTTTTTTAATCCCTATCTCTTTCCTGTCTGATTTAGCCAATTGCCTGACTTTTTCAGATCTCCAAATACTGTAAGGACGACAAAGTCAAGTGGGCTGGATTTTACCATGCCTATAGAAATTATTAAAATAGAGGATATGAATTGGGTATGGAGGTTTCACAAACTGTGCTTGCAAAAACAATAATGTGCTACTCACTGATAACTTTGAAAGATCTTTATATCTGAAAATGCCTCTTCTTAATTCTTCAATGACTTGGAAATTGAAATATTTGCATGGAAATCACAGTCTCTTGTCCTTGTGACTGTGATTCTGATAAGACAAAACCCAATGTTTCTTGAACTGAAGCCTCAGCAAAGAAGTTAATTAATTTTCTAATTCAGCATAGAAATGTGATATAGTAACATCTGTACCACTTCAGGATTTTTGTGCCAAGCAGGGACGTAATTTATCAGATTGGGAAAATGTACATGTGTGTGTCTGTCTATCTATCTATCTATCCATCTATCTACATTTATATACAATTGGGTCTCCTATACCACGGTACTGTGATCTTGTTCGTCTCCCACGAAGCCCTACTTCCGTGTAGAATGCCATCTCATTAATATGCAAATTTGCCCCACACCCTAACATGGCTCCTTGGTGCTATTTCAGCACTATGTTGCTGTGTATCAGTTGCTGCGGTGGCCATGCCAAAGTGGGAGGCAGTGGTGGAGCTGCCGCTGTGCTGGGCGAGGGGGAAGCGGCAGAGCTGCCGCCGCCACCATCCGGGGGGGGGAACCGGAGGAGCTGCCGCTGCTATCATGGCTGTGCCCAACTGAATATTCATGCATGCCAGGCTGCAATATGGGAGGCGCGAAGTGGATGAGGGTCAACTGTATACGAATATGCAGAAAGTCACATATTACCAAAAACATAGTTAACCCAAAACCAGAGTTTCTTTAAAAAATATTTTAAAATCCATGCCCCTTTTCCACATGTAATTCTTTAGAATTATATTCTTTTATCTACCAATTTGTTACTACAGAGATTTTAGCAAAAATACGTGTCTCTTTGCCTTTCACAAGTCATAGGAGAAAGAGAAGAGTTAATTTAGAGCAAAATACTTCTTAGAAGGCCCATAATGCTGAATTCTGGAGGCTACTGATAGTGTCTTCATGAGTGATTACTGAGAGTAGTTTATTAGGATTATGTAATATATTTGGGTTAATATACACATTTGGGTTGCAATACAGAAATTTATAAATAAAAATTTCATTAAATTTGGTCTTAAAGATTGTTTCAAACTTTAAAAGTGAAAATTAATATTCAGATCTCTTCTTCCATTAGGGAGAAGAATGTTGCTTAGAGGAAGAAAAATCTTTGACAGCATTTTTATGGTGGTATTTCAGGTCAAGATAGAAAAGCAGAGACTTAAGACTTTCCAAACAACACTCGGTTAAAACCTAGATGGGTATTTAAAATATTTGCTGTGCGTAAGGCAGTGTATGGTGTCAGCATGATCAAGCTTCACTCTAGTGCATTATCCAAGTTTCTCTTGCTACGTGATCTTCACTACTTAGGTAAGCTTGTCAAAGAGAAAGGATGTCCTGTTAATTGCAAGAAATGAAGTAGTCACGCACTCCTCTGCTTACCCAGGGAGATTTTACTATGCATGACTAAAACTAGGTAGAAAGAAAAAATAATGTCTCCTGACAAGATAGGAGGGACATTTTTTCAAAAAACAAAGCCAAAAGAAACTGAAATAAATCAAAACCCCATTCCCCAAGAAAGGGTAGTGTAGTGAGCAGAAGACAGGGAGAGTTTGGGGCTGCTGGCTATATTCAGCCCACTGTGCCTTTCTTCTTTTCCCTAATAGTTTTTATTTTCTAAGCTAGGACCAATTTAGCAAAGCATTTACACCCAAGCTTAGCTTTAACCCACCACCATGTTGAACCCCATGTAAATAGATACCCATATTTCCTTCCTTGTCCCACAGAGACATGGTGTCCATATTAAAATATGCTTGCACAACAAAATTGTTGTAGGAAAATCTACCCACCCAAGAGTCACAAAAATAAACTTTATTTTCGCCTTCATTCATAATGAGATTTCTTCTGTAACTTACTATTTTCAACTTAAAAAAAAAAAAAAGTATGGCTAAAGTCAAATAATATCATATAAAATCAAAAAATATCGTAGAATCTTAGAATGGTTTGAGTTAGAAGGGACTGTAAAGGTCATCTAGTTCCAAGTAACCAGCTGTGGGCAGGGACACATTCCACTAAACTAGGCTGCTCAGAACCCAATCCAACTTGGCCTTGAAAACTTCGAGGGGATGGGGCATCCAGAGCTTTTCTGGGCAACCTTTTCCAGTTACCCTCAAAGTAAAGAATTTCTTCCTAACATCGAATCTAAAACTAATTTCTTTCAATTTAGGTTGGCATATGGCTTTTAATTCAAAAATAATTTAAAACATTAGCTTTTTATTTCCTAGAGTTTTATCTGAAATATTTTTCAATATTAGCTGGTGTTTTCAGGGAAGTCAGCAAATGAAGACAGGGAAACATGCTGATTGTCAGGACTATTTAGGAAAACAAATCCCTAAGTGAACTCACTGCAGATTTTCTCCCGCATTGAAACTTTTGAGTATCTGCTGTCAGTGTGCTACACCATCACCACTGCTTTTGCTGAGAGGAAAGTTGTTCATTGCTGCTCTTTACAGCAACAGAACTAGTGAAAATTCTGCTCCTCTCAGGGGCTGAACAGGAATGGATGTGCTTATCTCAATAAACAAAAAAATTATAAAACCTAACTCTGCTCCCTGACCACTCTGCTCATGACCTGTACTGACAGTCGGTAGCTGACTCCATGTGAAGAGTTCACTGAGTGATGCGTCAGTCTCATCTTTCCCATAACTACATATGAATCACTAAAACTCTTATGGGAATGCTGCATCAATAAACATTGCTTCCAAGAACTGAAGGAAATAAAAATATATTTCTGGATATGGAGAACAGGATTTATTTTTAAAGGAGAGAAAAATGGAAATCAAGTCCTTTTTTTCCCCAACAAAATTCAAATGGCCACTTTTGTACATCTGCCAAATTTCAAGAACTTCAAAACAAGTGTTCTAATTTCAGAATATATTGAAGATTCATCTCCATAGTCAGGCTTGCTATATATGAATTGAGCGTCTGAAATTCTTCTCATGCCCTGTTGAGAAGAAAACTTCAGGTTGGAAGAAATCAGAGTAAGGATAGTTTCCATCCTTCAGTGTGACCTCAACAAAATCCTTTAGATTTCTTAATTTAAAAAAACAAAATAAAATTCCAGAAATTCTTCTCATAAACAGTATGTCACAGATACTATGAAGTCACATATTTTCAGTTGTCTTAAAAATTGCCCCCCGCCCCCGCTAGCTCCTTACTAACTGGCTGTCCTAGGACACTGATTGCAAAAAAATGGGCAGAATTTTAGCTTTCTAGTATAGCTCCCTCTCGTAAAAGTCCATTTCTTTAGGACACCAGCTCTGCAAGAGGAGGGACTGTGCAGGAATTAGAAGAGATACCATGGGATGGCTGATCCTCATGAAAACAAGCTAGTGAGAATAAGAAGCTACTGCCCAGTCTACATTTTCAGATTTTACAATAGTCTGTTTGTTAAACACACACTACAGCAAATTCGTATATTCCCCTTTTAGAATAAAACTGAGTCAGAGTGTGATCATTGTGGTAATATTTAAATTAGTTTAATGAATAACCTGACAGTAATAACTTCTTTCCCAAGTAGTGAACAAGGTTTAAAACCAAAATCCACACTCTTCAATTCAGTGAACAGAAGCACACTGCCACTGGCAATCAAAATAGATTCACTGGAAAAGATTGATTTTGTACAAGTTATACTGCAGTGGTAATACAGTGGTGCTCTGTAGAGATGAAAAGATTTTTCTCAGACTGCTGCCCTTGCTTCCCAATTGTTCATAAAAGTTCCCTTCAACACTTTGTAAAAGGAAGCTGTTTGCAAGTCTTACAAAGGCTTTTTGAACTTAAATGTAAATAGGTATTTCAAGGACCTCAGAAATACTGCAACACTCCCAATAGACTCTTGAAGAAATACATTTTAAGTCCTACAGAGCAAGATATATTTACGGCCTTCTAAGTGAACTATAATTTTCTTGGGGGAGATATATTATGGAGAAATTATTCACGCCTGCTGTTTTGAATAGTTTAACTCAAAGCTGGAAAATATGGACTATGGGAAACATTAACATTTTCCACAGGCCCTGTACTGACCATGGGGAGTCCTCACTGGACCACTGCTCAAGTGCAGCTAGAGCACAGATGAACATGATTTTTATCCAGAACTGAACCACTAAGAGATACCATGTGGTGTCAAAACTTCCCCTCCCTCCATGATGGAATGGTGTCTTACCACAGTGAAATTCCTTCTTCCTCCTGAGCCTTCCAGTCATCACCTCTCAGAAAATTAAAGCATGTGACAAGTTTTAGAGTATGAATGCTTCTTCCAAAAAGGAACATTCTTACTTTTCCCTCATGAAAAATATCACACTTCTACTTTACTTTTGTTTAGGCAACTGAAAGCTCTTAAGATGACATCTAGAATCCAATCTTGCCCACCCGTTTTTAAACCTCAAGAAAATACACATACTTTCTCAGACATTTTTTTTCTTTTATCTTCATTCCCTTGTTTAATTAAGTATCAATGAGAATGCCTCTCTGGGTAGTTTTAATAATTTTCAGTATTTTCAGTGGAAGATTCAAAACAAAATCCGGTTTTAAATAGTGGAGCAATATTGTCCATATGCTGAAGAATTACAAAGGAATTAAACAGAACAGACATTTGAGACATGACGAGTCAAAGGTGGAAATCTGTAGAATAGTTTCTTTCTTTTTTAAGTTACGTTTTATTTCCATGTTTCATTAACAGAAATTTCTGGTTATACATTTGAAATAATTTCTATTAAAAGGTTATTGAAATATTTTTTTACTGCAAACACTATTTTCAATTACAATTTTTTTTAAGGACTTAAATAAACTAATGTTTCAGTTTGAGCATCTTTTTGTCTAAACTTCTTCCACAATGTCTTTAGACCCCAACAAAGATCTAAATTGCTCAACAGCACTGAAACAGGTTACATCTCCTTCTCAAGAATCAGCAATTCCAATGCGCACATCCTTGTCCAGTTCATGCTTGAGAAATATAACCTGCTATAAGAAAAATATGCACCTCTCTTTCTTACTGTAACTCCAATATAGTATTTCTCCCTGTTTAGTATCCTGAACTTTTGAGTCTTCTGGATACTTACTAAGTAATACATGACACGGTTCATCTAAGGCATGGCAATATACATTTTTCTTTGTCTGTATGAGAAGAAGTCAAAATGCTGGAGAGCTGATGAAGGGACTGTCCAAACAGTAATAGGTGACACCTCTGTATGTGTTTGTTTACCTAATCGCTTAATTAGCATAGGTTAGCATTAGAGGAAAGAAATCTGTTCCTGTCAATTAAATATTTGACTCTGATATTAACAGTCCTTTTTATGTGCAGTGTAAGGAAGGAAAGATAATGCAGGTATTGCCAAAATTGTCAAGAGTGAAAGGATTAAAGAAAATTGATTTCCAAAGGCAAGAACACTAAAAAAATCTAAAGGACATTAAACCTAGCAGTGTTAAAAACCATCTTGCCTTGGGAAAAAGACATACCCCTGCTCTCAGGATTTTTATCATCCCCAGCCCACCCTGCTGTGTGGGGCCTTCAACATGGACACATCTTCTTCCTATGGCAGGGAGACTTTCTCTGGAATGCAGTGGCAGAAATACATTTAATTGTCTTTGGGCAAGATGCCTCTTCTAGGCAGCAGAATTCCTAAGAGGTATAAGCCCTATAACCCCTCAAAATAATCTTAGGGAAAGGGCCTTCTACACTTACAGTCATGTACTTTTCAAGTCTATGGCATGCCCACAGTATAATACGTTTGATTTTTTATGTACAGGCCTTGCAGACTAAACCAGAAAAAATCTCCTCAAGGTAAAATAAACACCCAAAGAAAAACAATTATTTAACAGAAATAATTTCTAGACAAAGTTAAGAATGTTGCTTGAAATTCAACTGTTTCATTGTCAAGGCAAAATCCAGGATTTGCCTTCTGGCAGCCTTGAACTGAGCTGAACGTGAGTGCAGGAGTGGCACCAGGGAAACAGCTTCCCTCAGCTGAGATTTCAAATGCCTTGGGTAAATCTAGTCAATGGAAATACCTTGAAGCTATCTCCATGGTATATTTCAAAGCTTGTGATCTACCACTACAGGTTTTATAGATATCTTTACATTTGAAATAGGGACTACCTGTCTGATAGTTTCACTGAAAAAAAAAAATCACCATTAAATATTTGACTATTACTTTCTTTCAAATAAGAAGCTGTTAAATATGCTGTAACATCAGCAGTTATCTCCAATGGCACTACACTGAAGCAGTAAGAGCTTTCAGCTTGTCTTCAAGAGTTCGTAATTCAGAGGGTATAACAATAAAATAACTAAGATAAAGATGACATCATACCATAATTTCCAAAATCTTATAATGACCAAATATTGCGATATTTGCAAGCTTGTCAAAGGAAGGAAAAGACAATTGAAATATTTTTGAACCAAACATTTTAGATTAGAAGCATACTAACAACAAAGGTCTCCTTCCTGAGGAAAAATGCCTCACAATCATTTCAAAAGCATGTGAAATATTCATAGTGCTGCCTTGAAAGCCAGTATTTACATGAACAGTTGCAGAATACAAATGCTGCACTAATGAACCTAGGTAGTACTACCAACTCTGCAAATACCACAGTTGCAAATGTAAGAAAAATAAGGCTACACATAAGTATGCTATCAAAACCTAACAGGAAGAATTTTATTTGCACATGGAAGATTTTAAATCACATTTTGGCTCTATATTTTGGCTTTTCACACATACCACTTACTAAATGGTTGTCTGGTTTTGGGTAAGCATTTGAGCAATAGGTAACATTCAGTTTCAGTGTTCTACAAATTATCTTAATACATTATTACCAAGAATATACAGATTCAATGTTCTTACTTGTTTATCTTTTCTTTGCTTGCAGTTTAAGTATGTATAATTCCCAATTAATCTGTGCCTGTATCTGACATTTAACGCCAAAGCAGCTCTGGCTGTGACTTCTATTAAACTTGGAAGATTTACCTACACATCTCCCATCTTTACTTCATATGTCGTAGGCTAGTCCAGTCAGTCCTTGTCATGGTTTGGCCCTGGCTGGATGCCAGAGATTCACACACAACTTCTCCCGGGGAAAAAAAAAAACCTTGTCACAGGCAAAGCAAGGCAAACTACAAGTGAAGAATATAAAGGATGTATTTATTAACTAACAAGATCAGAGCTTAATGTGAGAAGCATCATTTTAAAGGCAACCTT
>WEKX01003025.1:62745-84116 GCA_013390025.1 Pitta sordida
CTATTAACCCCCTCACTGCCAGAGGAAAAAAAAAACCCAAACCATGAGAGCCCTCTTCCACTTTGCATCCCCCACATAGCAGCTTCACATCTTTGCTGCGTGATTTTTCAGCCATTAAGGAGGCCCATTTCAGGACTGCACATGTGTGACCTGACACTATTCAAAGTAGGCAGTCATGAATATGCAAATTACTCCCCGTGCCCTGCAGTGCCTCCTCTGCTTGCTGTAACTGCCCCATGGGGCAGAGTAGCTATGCATGCCGGCCCCAGCCGCAGCTGTGGCATGCCAGGCGTGTCCCCCGTTTATCATTATCTTTTTTTTAATTGTTTTTTGTATTGAGCTTCTCAACAGTAAAACACACTCCAGGTGTCAGAATTAGCACATCTGAAATTTTCCATCCCTGTAAATGAAGAATTCTACCACTTCCCTGATCAGCATAGGCAATCAAGGATGCTTGGTTTGTGTGCTGCAAGACCTAGTTAGTAATTCACAGGGTTTTTATAGAATTAAAATATCAGTTTCACATAGTTACTTCAGTCACTGAAAATGCAGTAAGAATGACTATTTTTCACTAATTGGTCTCTTTCTTTAAAGAGAATTTACTTGATTGTGATGCAACCTATCCAGCCAATTTGACAGCTCATCTACATTCATGTCATCCTTGATTATATTCCAAATATATGGTTATGCCAATGATCTAAGTGATATATGCTGTAATTCACAATAGGGTCATACAAGATTTTACTGCTGTAGCCTGCAGGACTTCATCCAAATTGGTCTAAGGCAATGCTGAATGTGAAAAACCTTGTTGGTACCCTGTTCCAAGGAGAGCTGTCTTTGCTGTCACATATAAATTGAAGCCGTGGAAAATTGTTCCTTCTTTTGTCAGTCTCCTGCTGAAACAGGAGTAATTCTTACTCTGTGCATAAAAATGTTTCATAGTGGCTGCCTGTGCTGAAGCCTCTACCCTCAAACCCAGAACTGCAAGCACATGCTGTTCTCTCCTCCCACTCTCTGTCCAACTGCCTGCAGAATCTGTTTGCTTTTATCATAGGATAACAAATGGACACTCCACCTCCAAAATATAAGGCAACTATTTATCCAGAAATTAGAGAGAAGAAAAAGTGATAAAACTTGTCTTGACTTTGTTTCATGGTTTGATTTCAGTCCTGCAGAACTTACAGACTTCCCTTCCACCTCGGAATATCCTGTGAACCTGTGGACTTGTAAGTTTGGGGGATTTGTCTGAAGCTGATTACCATCACTTGCTCTGCCTATCGTGAGGCTGCCCTTAACCTTGAGTCACTGTCCTTGCTTGCCTTGGTGTCACACCTGGCTCACAGCATGCTTTCGCTTATTACCAATGCTGCTCCCTGATAGTCTCAAGGCTATTAGCCATAGTGGAAGCTCAAAATGTATTTTACAAATATAGAGGTTAAAGGAGATATTAGAAAGTAGCCTAAGAAGGTTATTTCTACTGGTAGGAAACTCACCATAGTTTCTCTCCTTGAAAGCGTGAACCCTTATTAAATAGTCAGAGGGATCTGGTAACAGCTTCACTGAAATTCCTGAAAATGGAAGAAAAGATCAGGGACAGTGGGAGCTCCCCAGTCAGCAGGTGAGAAGGGGCAGGACATTGTGGAGCAGCTGTTTTGGAAGTGGAACAGCTGACTTTGCACTCTGACTGACGCAACCATCATTCTTACACAGACCTTTACATTTTTTCGGTGTTGGGAAGGCTATCAGATTATTTTGTGCTTTGAAAAATTGATATTCATAGACAAATACAACAGTCATAGGTATGATCCTTTGAGCTCCTCCCTCTTCATCAGTTACTCCTGTTACTTCAAAAGAAATCACAGAATCACAGAATCACAGAATATTATGAGTTGGAAGGGACCCACAAGGATCATCTAGTCCAACTCACCACCTAACACCCATACAGAGACCGAGAGCACATCCCAGAGCACAACACCAACCTAGATCCCTCACAGTCTAGCAGGCCACTCCGAGCCGGAAGGGGCCCAGGGTCATCCAGCCCTANGATTACCATCACTTGCTCTGCCTATCGTGAGGCTGCCCTTAACCTTGAGTCACTGTCCTTGCTTGCCTTGGTGTCACACCTGGCTCACAGCATGCTTTCGCTTATTACCAATGCTGCTCCCTGATAGTCTCAAGGCTATTAGCCATAGTGGAAGCTCAAAATGTATTTTACAAATATAGAGGTTAAAGGAGATATTAGAAAGTAGCCTAAGAAGGTTATTTCTACTGGTAGGAAACTCACCATAGTTTCTCTCCTTGAAAGCGTGAACCCTTATTAAATAGTCAGAAGGATCTGGTAACAGCTTCACTGAAATTCCTGAAAATGGAAGAAAAGATCAGGGACAGTGGGAGCTCCCCAGTCAGCAGGTGAGAAGGGGCAGGACATTGTGGAGCAGCTGTTTTGGAAGTGGAACAGCTGACTTTGCACTCTGACTGACGCAACCATCATTCTTACACAGACCTTTACATTTTTTCGGTGTTGGGAAGGCTATCAGATTATTTTGTGCTTTGAAAAATTGATATTCATAGACAAATACAACAGTCATAGGTATGATCCTTTGAGGTCCTCCCTCTTCATCAGTTACTCCTGTTACTTCAAAAGAAATAGTGTGGTACATTCGATAAATGTTGTCCTCTAAGTGATCTTATCAGTATCATGTTATGTGTTAATATTTGAGAGAACTACACAAAAGTCTTGCTGCATTAAGAGATTACATTTTCCTCTAATGCACATGGAATTAGTATAATTAGCTAACATGATAAAAATTCTATCAATGAGAGTCCTTCAGCCATTCTGCTAGTTTCTGTGATGAGCAGCTCTAATGGAGTACACAGAAGAAAATTTACATGGAGAGAAGGGGGAAAAGAGAAATCTCTGGCTGAACGCTGCTCCTGCCATTTCCAAGAAAACGGAATTATCCTTTTCTGTAAGTATTTAACATTGCAGCTTGCACTTGCTCTTACATGTACAGAAAGAAATAATTCAAGTCATGCTAATATACTGATGCAAATGCAAACCTAGTCTAATAAGGTATTAGAAAAATATAAACATAAATAATAGCTTCTGTGTAGCCCATAACGATGACAGGTAATTTAATTTTAATTAAATGCCAGTGTGAAAACTCTCTCAGAATTTATCATATTAACTCTTCTGAACATAAGAGGAAAAAAAGGAATAAACTGGTTGAACTGTTATTTTAATATTCTGTTGTCATGCAAGATATAAAAGTGGCTGGCTTTCTGATCAGCACTGACTTCTTTAGGCATTAAGAAAAGCAAGGTCAACTCTTCTCACAGAAGACAGTGTTATCAGCATTGTGTAATACAGAGCATATAAAATACATCAGAGCCATTGCTTGGCCAGAATACTTGAGTTCCCCCCTCTTAGTTCTCCTACAGAAAGAGATGGAGATACATACTTGGATGTCATCAGTACCCAAAAAGGAATTCAGTTCATGTATTCTCACTAAGCTTCTTAGTAGTTTTGTTTATATAGTCGTGGCAAGGAAGAGAGAGAAGGACACAATTGCACTCCAGAGGAGAAAGTCAATGAAGACGAAAATGTCTCAAGACAAATCTGTGAATAGAACAGGTTAATGACGCAAGACACGTCACAAAGCCAATCTATAGTTTCAGTCTTGGTCTGCACTACAGCATTTCCAGGGAGATGTTTTTTTCCACTCCAAATACTGCAAATGTTGGACACCATCAGAGAAATTCTTTGGTCTTCTCTCTTGCAGATACATATTTATACACGTGGGTTGCACAAGACAATACATCCAGGAAAAATGAGAACAAGACCCTACCAAAGACTATGGTAAAAATGCAAGCAATACAAAGCAATAAGAAACCTTGTTTTACATCAAACCCCTCTAAAGTATCCTGCTTTCTGCATGAGGTTTCTCCCACAGCAGTTCTCCATAACAGTAAGTACCTTGTTGTGGTAGATGAGTAATGCAACATCAAAGTGAAAAAAACGGAGCAGGCTATAAAAGAGGTATAACAGATAAAAAGATGTAACACTTGGAAATCTGACCTCAGCATCAAGGGATAACTCTTAAAGCTTTTCTTGATACCCTAACCCTTTTCAAAGACAGTGTGAATTTCACAGTAAGTCAGGGAGGTTGTGATTTTTTAGTGTTACTTTTCAGGATTATTTAAACTTACTGTTCTACTTCAAAAAGAAAAAACACAAAAGGGACACAGTCCCCCCAAAATAGCACCCCCCGCTTAATAAACACATACACTTTCAAGAACAGAAATGCATTTGAAGGTATAAATTGCTGCTCAACAAATATTTGGTTTGATAATGTAACTCTAGAGGAGTATTGAATTTTCTGAAATTATGCATTTCTCATTAAAACATTATCTGAAATAATATTGCTGATCAGAGGACAGCATCCACAATGCTCATGCGGTTTTATAATATGTTTAAACATTTCTAATGATCACATTAATAGCTTATTACAATAAAGGAAACACTTATTATCATGCAGTTTCTAATTTCCAAAGATGTAAAAGATCTTAATTTTGTCCAGTCAACAGCTGACTTCTTTGAAAAATACATAAAAAGTACCTTTTTCTGTGAAGAAACAGATTATTAATATTTGAAATTACCAATTTTAAAAGAAAATAACTTTCAAAGACACGACAGTGGTTTGTATAAAAAAGAGTATAAAAAAGTTTAATTAAAGATTCTTTGAAAGAATCTAGTAAATACACATATGCAATAGGCCTTAAGCAAAAATTAAAATTAGAACCTATATGGATTGCATAAAGAATTAAAGTTCTGAAAACATTAGGAGGAAAAACATTAGTAATGTGTGTTCTGAGTCAGAAAAAAAGTGTTTCATGTATGTAACAACAGCTGCACAAGGTCAGAACAAAGACCATGTAGCCTAGTTTTCTTCCATCCAATTGTAAAAAGCACCACAACAGGGGAGATAAACAACAAAGTGATCTTCTCCCCAAATGCCAGTGCATTCTGATAACTAACTATTGTGTCCATATCTTTAAAAATGTCTCAGGACGGTAAAATGAAAACCAAATGTAAACTACCTATAGGAACTTTCTCTTTTCAGTGCGGAAAATAGTCTGTTCGGAATGCAGGCTGTCATCCTCAATTTTTCAGTAGCCTGTTTAATCTGAAAAGACCTTGTTGTTCATTCAGAGAAGCTGCTACTTGCCATATAAATTATTTCTGCTATGCATATGTGTAGCAAAATGACTACCGAAAACATTTAAAACAAAATCAAAGCCAAAGAAACTTTTATAACATTCAGAATGAAGGAGTTCAGAGCAGAAAACATTTCTGAACAGAAAAAAAAGCCATCACAAAAACATCTGAAAAAACCCCACTATTTCAGACGGGCTGGTTGTGTTGCTCACATTATTTCCCTTTAAAGACCTTATTTTTAGATGCTCAGTGATGAACCAGCATTAAAATGTTAGTGTTGGTAGACTAACTGCACTGAGGGAAAAGTTAATGAGGGGAGGTTGCATTTGGCTCTCCAGGCTGTTAACATAGACTTCTGAAACTTGTAACAAGATAGTTCTTTGGGCATGTTTCAACCCATTATCTTTAGAATTCTGTTTTCTTTTTAAGAAGGTTCAGCTAAAATAAAGTAAGATCCTTCTGTAGAATATGTTTGGTTTTTTCACAGATCTTTCAAAATGTACTACCTTATAACCACTGATGGTGGGCCCTGAATTTTTAATGTTATTTTTAGTACATTGTTTTAGACAATATTATGTAATACACACTTTGCTTGAGCATTTGTGCCTTGCTTTCACTGAAATTTACTTCTAATTAAAAGAGGGTTGTTTCTTCTACTACAGTATCTATGGGGCAAGAAGTCCATCTTATTTGAATTCATTTGAAAAACTAAATAATATACTAAAGTAATGTGTACTGCACTTCTGTTTTAATCACATATCTTTTAAGTCTGCTCAAAGTAGCTCAGCCATCTCTTCCCCATTAATCCCTCGTGCATTTAACCTGTATTGCTAATGATAGCCTGGATTACACTGGAAGTTCTAGCACAGCCAGGTAGGCATTTCCAAAGTAAATCCTTTTTTTTCCCTTTTAAATCCAGCTGCTGAAGCAGTCAACACAGGAATACAAATTTCCTTAATCAGCTCAATCAGAGTGTTAAGGTGAGACTGATACTTGTAGTACTGGAAAGGGCTATATGTTACATTCAGGCACATCAAATCTGTATCCTACTTCACTTATACTGCCAAATGCCTTTCCTGGGCAGCTGACAGCCTAAGAATATCCTGAACTCCAGCACAATCCTCCTGCTGATAGCACATACACCTCTGTTCCAAAATGGTGAGGGGACAAACCGTTTTATGAACTGAAAAGGGTAAGGGACTAGCTTTGGAAGCACTAATATTAATATTGCTGCTGTCTGTATGCAGAGGTAAAGATCATCAACCACCATGCACATATCTGCACAACAACGACAACTCACTTCAGTGATTGCAAGATTGTCTGCACCTTTCCAAAGAAAATCGCCTCAGAGTGGAAGTGGTTGAGCACGAAGCTCAACCTTCAGATAGAAAACACGCAGTGCAATGAAGTCCTGGAGACCCTCACTGACCTCTGCCATAAAGAATATAATCCTTTTTTTTGCTGCTGACATTTTCAGAATCTCACAGTATCAGACTCGAGCTGTCACAGTCAGTATTTATACCTTGATGCAGAAATTTCCAGACTACAGGGAGATACAAAACAAAATTCAGGATTGGCATATCGATGTCTTAAGTAAACCCTCCATAAACAATCAAGCATTTGAATGTGCTTTATACCACTTTTGAAGATTTTATAAGATATAGATCTTGTATCTATTGTGCATATGTGGATAAATAAATAGGAACTATATATATATATACATATATATATATATATATATTTACACTTATCCGTAAATGTATAGATACATAGCTACAAAATGGCATCTTGGCTTTAAAGTTTAGTACATTTTTAATTTATATAAAACAAATTTTTATATTAGAACCCACACAATTAAAGGACAGTGCAGAATCCTCTTTTTTTTTTTTTAAACAATAATAAAGAGTTTAGTAAAACTATTAAATAGAAGTGTGGAAGCTTTATTTATCTAGTTACTTTTCACCCCTATTTCGGTCAAACTCCAGCACATACCAACTGCTTTGTCTGCCATCATCACTTGGAAGAGGTATTAATTTGTCAGCTGTATATTTTCACATGCCAATTGCTGGTCAATCTCATTACATTGTGAGATGCAACTTTCAAATTTCTCAGCATTACACAAACACATTTTACAAAGCACTGGAGTACCTAAGCCTCACAATTGCTGGGTGAGACATCTTTGTGTTTCTTTTGATAGCATTCACAAGCTCTATTGCCCTAAGAATAAACAAACCAACAAGACAGTCAGCCCTCGAATACCACGGTATCACAGGTTTTGTTGCTTCTCCACGAAGCCCTCCGTCTATGTAGAATGGCAGCTCATTAATATCCAAATGTGCCCCGCACCCTCACATGGACCCCGGCACTCCGGCAGTGTTTCAGCACTGCCTTGCTGTGTATCAGTGTTTGTGTTGGTGCTTCCCGGTGGCCGCGGCCACCTCACACCAGGAAAAATCCCTTTTCCACTCGGCTGTGGATGCTGGTGTGGGGAATCGCCCGCACTCCTGTCCTGTTGTCTCTCTGAGTGAGTAGACCTGGTCTCTCTATACTCGGGGTAGACATCTACCCTGAGAAAGTTTCAGACACCACATCTAACCTGAGAGTGTGTAAATCTTCTTAACTGCACGAAGCCTCCTCACTTGGAGTGGAGCAGGAAGGGTGTGGTGTGGGCAGAGCAGTGCACCCGTGGTCCATCTGGCACAGCATGGAGTTTGAGTTGAATATTCATTACTACCTGATTTGAATATTCATGACTGTCAGTTCGCACAGGCGCAGTTGCAAAACAGGCCTCCTTAATCGCTGAAAAATCACACTGTGCAGAGGTGAAGCCGCTCTCTGGAGGCGCAAAGTGGAAGAAGGCTGATTGTAATGGCATCTGGACAACCTATTTTGGAGAGGTTTAGGTCTATTTTTAAATACGAGACAATTACTCAGAGTAGTATGACTGAGCAAGTTCATTTTCCTGCAGGTGTTTACAGAACCAGCACAAGGTTTGTGGAAATATGCAGGCTCTGATGTATACAGAGAAAGCAGTAGGTTTGATAAAGCCTATCTAGAATGGTGATCCACCCCACTGTTTACAGCCTGCTTTTCAGTTGAGCTATTTGCTCAAGTGAGAAGCTATGTTTATGCAAATACACATGTATTTACGGTATCCAAGTTAGCTCAGTAACCTTTCCATGGCACTGCTTTGTGCCATGCTGATATGCAACATCTCTTAAAAATTCCTCCTGTTAGACAGATGTGCTTGGAATATGAAGATAGTAAAGATTTGAAACATTCAGCTACACTAATGCAGAATCAATATAATTGACACGCAGGGTGTCTCAAATCACAGAAAAGAGCCTTTGTGTTTGTTTCTAAACCCAAAGTCTAGAAGGATGTTATGAAAAACATTCATAAAGTTTCATGAAAACTTCCTAATACAGTCAACCTTCTCTGCAGTTCCCCAGTCACAGATTCACCTCCTTGTGATCTGTTTTTTTCATGACTGAGGAGGTCTGTTTTGCGGGCCATTCATGACTGTGTGAACTGATAGTAATGAACATTCAAAGTAAACAGTCATGAATATTCAAATTAGCATTGTCCTTTGCGCCGCACAGAGCGCTGGTCCACTGCTCATCCCACTCCAGCCACGGCACGGAACACTGCAGGGGCACACATGGCTGCTGCAGCGAGTCCATAGCAGGGCTGTATGTGCTTTTCTGAACCCTCCCCACTGTGTTCTCTCCCTGTCCTGGGCAGCCACATCATGGAAAGCTGCTCTGTCTGTGCCACCTGCTTCGTTCTCCCTGGTCTGTGGCGGGGGGACTCAGCTGCCCTGCTGTGTCTGCCAGGCCCAGGACGGTGGCTGGCACCATGCCATCAGCACGCCGGTTTTGAAAGCACACAGCCCTTTGCCGGTCACCTGCGCACCAGAGAGATGGTACATGCTCACCTGCTGTGTCCACTGAGCTTGAGGACGGTGGCTGGCACCTTTTCGCTGGTTGAAATCAAAAGAGGGGAAAAGCCCTATGTCAGCGCCGTTGCATTCATGGGGGGAAAAAATATAAAGAACATATCAGCAACGCAGCCCAGTTTACCAGTACCATTGATGCAGGCTGCTTATGTCACATTGCACAGGGCAGGAGGATCTCTGCCAGGATATGGGAGAAGGAGAGGGGAGATGCAGAGAGAGGAGGAGGAGAGGGAAGAGGAGAAAGCTGCGGGTGGGGAGGGTGCACGGCGGGGTTGGCCTGCTAGTCTTCTAGGTGCGACACGTCTCTTGTCCTCTGTTGCTGCCGTCAGCTCCTCCTGCCTGTTCCCTGCCTGCTCCATGTCCCAGGCCAAGCTTGACGGGACCATGCTCGGGGCAGGGCTCACCAAAGAAGGGTTAGCGTTGCTGTGGCAATTCTAGTGAGCTGCCCGCTCAGTGTGAGCCAGCTCCCAGTACCCTCACCACCCCCTCAATGAAACTCAATGAAACTTGCTGAAGTTTTGCTACTTGAGTAGAAACAATTCACTTAATGTTATTAGATAGCTGGGCTGTGAGAAAGAGGCATTACATATAAAAACTAAAGCAAGTCTTCACATCTGAAAAGTTAACAGGAACTGCCCGCAGTCTCCCTTCACCTTCCCTGCCTGTGTGCTCACTGGCTGGGAGTTCTGGAGTCACCGGCAACCCCCTCCCTCTCTCCCCCACATTCAGTCACTGAGCACGGTCTGCACAGCAGCAGATTTTCATGGTCACTCGCAGCTCTTTGACAGTCCGATAGAAAAAACAGCTGCCTCTACCAGCCATGATTTGATCTCTACCCTCTGTGCTGCTCCTCAGAGACCCAGCCCAACCCACAGGGAGCTCAGCTGCCACTCGGCTGCCCCCCATAGCTGCGTTCCTTGACTCAGCCCTGCAGTCACCTGTGCTGGAGAGGTAACACAGCAGTGAGGGGTCAGAAGTACGGCCCTGATGTAGCTTCTCAGCCCACAGCAGAAGCCCGGGATGCTCGTGGCAGCAGAATGGGCACAAGAACCCCTCTGGACACATCCTGGGGAGACACGGGGCAGAGGAGACCACCTTCGCTCTCCTGACCGCTCACATCATGTGAGGGGCTTCCGGGAATGCCCTGCATACGCTCTGGAGCTGAGGGAGAAGAGCAATGGGGGAAAATTTGCATATTAATGAGCTGCCTATCAACATGGATGGGGGTTTTAAGGGGGGGAACAAGACCCACGGTACTATGGTATTCGAGGGCCGACTGTAGTCTTTGTTCTTAGGATACACTGAGATGCCAACATGAATAATTTAAGATACTTTCAAATACTGAGATTACTATGAAATCTTTATTTTGAGTAAATAGTGAAGGCTATTTCATGTAGAGAAAGAAATAATTTGTTTTAGTGGAGATCTTAAAATTTTTAATGAAGAAAGTTTTGAATGAGTAAAATACTGCAACACCAGTACAGCCTAGAGATTAACTACATATTCAGGTATCTCAGATAAAGTATCAACTTCCAAAACCATGTCAGAGAAGGATTGTCGTTCAACACATTCCAAGTTACTTCTCAAGCTTTTTAAGTAGATGCGACATTCACAAATATCAGCAATTAACACTAAAATATGCTAAAGGCTATGAAAATTAAGCATCTTGCATGTTTTGTTGCTGTATTCTTCTTCCACATACCATGTTTGAGATGAGGAGTTCCCCAGAGGCCAGATGGACACAAGAAAACCAGAGTTTTGGCACTGGTCTGTCCCGTGAGGCATAAAGACTATTGGGGTATATACCTCTGTGCAGCTGAATGCTGGCAGAAGGATTTCTTCCTCTGAAAACATTTCTTTTGTGCCACAATTTTAGATCTTTCTAACTAAAAACTCTTCTGATCCTTGTGACTGTTGCAGAACTACCTGCAACTGAAGAGGGACAGAGACCATAGGGGCCTGTTGTTCTAAACAGTGCTTTGTCAACCTATCCTTACATACCTTGTTAGTAAGACTGAACCTATCTCAAGTGCTCCATACTTCTAAATTGACAGACGAAACTGAGAGACAGCAACAGAACCCGTGGTTTCTTAATGGACTGCACTGATAATTAAGTTGGAAGTGTAAAAGGTACTGCACTCTCACTCTTACTCCTGTGCAATGAGAGCTTTACAAATTGGTGACAGCTCTGCTAAATTGGATTTAGTACTCTTATTTCATTTGGCAACAAAACAAAGTCATGGGAAAAGGGAGCCTTCGAAACCCACTGCAACAAGCCCTTCTGTCAGTTTCTTACTTACGTAATTAGACCTCCTGATAAAAGCAACCAAGTGGAACTGGGCCTGCCTGAAGTGAAACATATCACAGGTTCACAGGTTATTCTGAGTTGGAAGGAACCCACAGGATCATCTAGTCCAACTCCCAAGCGAACGTCTACCCTGGGATCAGGCCCACAAGCGTGGAACCATGGGCACCACGCTCCATCCATCCGAGCCTCCCACAAACTAGGCCATGTCACTAAGCTCCTCATCAGTGCTGGGCCTAACACTGATCCCTGTAGGACTCCACTAGTGATTGGCTGCCAACTGGATGTGGCACCATTCACCAACACTCTTTGAGCTCGTCCATCCAACCAGTTCCTAACCCAACATAAAGTGCTTCTATCCAGGCCATGCTCTAAGAGTTTCTCATGAAAATTATTATGGGAAACCATGTCAAAGGCTGTGCTAAGGTCCAAGTACACAACATCCACAGCCTTTTTTTCGTCAACCAGGCGAGCCACCAGATCATAGAAGGAGATTAGGTTGGTCAGGCAACCTAATCTCCTAAATCCATGCTGACTAGTTCTGAAGAACAAGTTCTGAGGTCAGGCTAATGGGTCTGTAACTACTCGGATCATCTTTCCTGCCCTTCTTGTGGATGGGTGTCACATTAGCCAATTTCCAGTCTTGTGGTACATCACCCGTAAGTCAGGACTGTTGGTAAATGATGAAGAGTGGCTTAGCAAGTTCACCTGCTAGTTCTTTCATCACCCTCGGATGGATCCCATCTGGCCCCATAGACTTATGAGGGTCCAAGCCACTCAGCAAGTCTCTGACTATCTCCTCCTGGATTACAGGGGTTTATATCGCACCCCTACTCCTTCCATCAGCCCACAAGTCCAGTTGCCCTGCTGGCAATCTGTCTTACGGTTAAAAGCAGAGACAAAGAAGGTATTAAGCATTTCTGCCTTTTCCTCACCTCTACTTACTATATTCCCATCTGCATCCAATGAGTGAAGGTTGTTGCAGCCTTTTTACTGTTGATGTATTTATAGAAACATTTCTTATTGTCCTTAACAGAAACGACCAGTTTGAGTTCCATCTGGGCCTTTGCCTCTCTAGTTTTTCTCCTGCATGACTTGATAACTTCCTTTAACACACCCTGACTTACCTCTCCCTTTTTCCAAAGGCTGTACATCCTCCTTTTTTCCCCTGGTTCTTTCAGGAGCTCTATGCTCATCCAGGCCGGCCTTCTGCCCCTCCGACTCATTTTTCGGCACATTGGGACCTCCTGCTTCTGCGCCTTCATGAGCTCATTCTTAAAGTATGTCCAGCCTTCCTGTATATCCACCTACTTCGTATGAGTTCATACAAAGGGAGTAGTTCGATCTACATTGTATGAGTTCATACAAAGGGAGCTTGGAACTCATTTTCTCCTACCTACTGTATTTCCAGACAATGGTTATCAGGCTCTCTGGGCACTTATTCCATTGGAGAAACGGATATAAATAACAGTCAGTTCTCCTTTGCACTGTATTTGGTTTAATGATATGCTTAGGTGAATACTTGATACAAATCCTCACCAGGACAGAGCAAAGAGATTCTTTCCTTCAAACCAGTTAGAGGAAATGTTAAAAAAAGTGCAAGTAATAGATAATCTGATTGAAAGTCTGCTTCTGTAAGACATAATGATCTTCTTTCACGTTCCAGAACTTGGCACAATGCTGCCTAAAGCAGAAGTCAGAGTACTTAGGATCATTTGGAGTGTCAGTGAAAAGGCTTCTTAATGTTGTCAATCCTTACTGAAACATTCACATTGCTACTGTAAAACTTAGTTTCTGCTGGTTGAGACACTCAGATAATGCAGGCATACAAGGATAACCAGAAATAAATCTTCCTACACATCAAAATATATCCAGCATTCCATCTGATGAACACCTAGCTGAAGAAATTTTCCAGGAACAGGAATAGGATCAAGACTTCTATTCAGTTTAGGTAAGCACAGTACTATGCTATGTATATGAAGTCAAATACATTTGCCAAATTAAAAAATATATTCATCATAGAGGCTATGTCAATTTTCATCTGAACTCTAAAATCATTATAAAACTCACTTCCCACTACCTCAAAAGGACAGTGAAAGGTATCAGGAACTTGCAGAAACCTCTCCAGGTAATTTCCACACATGGAGTCTTGCTTAACTTACTTTTTTTTTACTTATAGACCTACCGATCAAACTTTAAAGAAAACCAAGATGACCATTTCTAATCCCGCTAAGAATGGTACGACAAAAGCCCTTTGAAAAACTTGCTTACTTCAAGCATAAATCCGCTGTCAGTGAACATTTTAATTTAAAGAACATGCCTCCACAGAGAATCAGTCTGCTAGATTGTTTCATTCGGCAAAAAGTTTCTCATTTCCACTACTTTGGCATTTCACAACAAAGCAATTACTGTGGGTGTAAAATGCGCTGCCTTGCTGTCTAGGTCCAGGTTTTAATGGGCAAAAATGAATTAAATATTTTGAAATACATTTATTTCCCTGTCATGGCATCATACTTTGATGAGAAATAAATTCTTAGATGTTCTCCAGTTGCCTAGTTAGTAATGTCATCCTTTTCTATTATCCATGTTCCTCTTGTAATTGTTTTTGTCAGACTTCTGATGAAAGACAAAATCTTTTAACTGTGTCATTAAGGTTGGAAAATAGACATACAACCATTATAAATAGATTTGACTATTTATTTTTAGAGTCTAATTTGCTTACTAAATAAAAGTGAAGTTAAAGTGGGCATTAAAATATGATCCAGTGTTAACTAAGAAGATGCACATAAACTCTGACATTATAAATCCTATAAGTACTAATATTATTCAGTTCTGGAATCAGTAGGATTTAATTAAATTTCAATACTGAACAGTTTTGTTTAACAAAGTGTCATTTAAAAAGATTAGTTTACATAGTTATATCTTAAACTTACTACTGAATCAAAGGTAAAGTTTCTTGTTTGGGATTGTTGTGAGACAGATTTCAAGGGCAGATGTCTGGCAGTAAAATTAGAAACATCAACATTAACAACTCTGCCCCCTCTTTATGGATTTCATGAAAAATTAATTAAACAGCAACACCATCAAAAAAGAGAGTAGACATCACCAGTTTTAAGATTCCTTACTTCCCCTGCAGAACCAAAATTCCTATGTCAAAGCTAAGCCTTGTAAATACAATAGTGTTGGGGTTTTTAAAGGAACTCCAGTCCAGGTTCAATAGTACACTGCAGGTGTGAGACCTGGGGCACTATAATACATAAGTCTGTAAAATAATCTTCATCTTGATGTTTTTTTAATCAAGATAGGCACAGGCCTTCAGACAACGAGAATGTACCCCAAACCTGTCAGGCTTGGAGCCTCCTGCATACAGCATCTCTCAGTGCTCTGCCCTCATCCTGGCGAGCACAAGCAACACGCAACAAGCTGCTTTTGCAAAGTAGAGACTAAGACAAAGTAGGAGAATGTAGGAAGAAACTGCTCTCCCCAGGACAGTTGTCACTGTTGTTTTTATGTTTTTGTGAAATTCTGAATAAAGAGATAGGTAAAACTAATAAGCAAGAAAGACCATACCAATGTGTTAACTAAAATGCTGCAGTCAAGAGCACTGGCTACAATGTGCCAGTACTGTGGAAAAGACCACCTGCAAAACAGTCTAGAAACATCTAAATGGAAATAAGACTCCCTTTGGGAAGGGCATTGAGTTTCTCCCTCCTTATAAGCCTGTGATACCTGCTTGTGGATGACACATCTGAATAATTTTTCTGAGTTATTCTCTGAGTCGAATCCAAAGCAATTATGCAAATTCCAGGAGAAAATTACACGTTTTAGTTGATTTTATGAGCTCCATCTTGGGAAGAGCCAGGAGCTATCCTGGGCACATCTGTATTCTTTATCTTCCTGTGAATGGGGAAGAAAGCCAGTTTTGTTGTCTATTTCGTTATTTGTGAAAAACAATAAATGAAGTTCCTGCAAGGATATAATTTAATTAATCCCATTAATGAGATGTAAATGCATTTCCTGAGATCTAGAGAGGGGCAATACCTTGACTAAAAGTTGCTTCCTAGATACTCATTATGAAAAGCAATGATAGGACTAAGAGTGAACACTAACTGGAAAGTGTTTTGTTAAGGATATGTAATTAAAATGAAGAGCACATTTTAAAGACTACATCTTTCTTTGTACTGATAGATTACTGAAGAGAAAAAAAGCCACTTTTGTAGTGATTTTTAAGTCTTACCATTTGCAACTGTGGAATAGTGAAGTGCAATGAAAGAGAAATAAAAGAATTGAAGGAGCAAAATTATCATCACCTGAGCTTTTTTCAAGATTGTAACTGTGAAACAAATATTCTTACCATGGAAATTGCCTAGTACTCATTGCACTCAGCAATGTATTCCATCAAATAAAACTGAAATTTCTATCTAACCATGTTCGTGAAGCTAATTCATCACTAACTCAGCTCTGTGCTAGCACAAATACAGCTTCACATGGGCCCATTATTTTAAAATCAAAATTCATAAATAAATATTTATTTTAACAGCTACCAAAATTAAAGCAAAATCCAGCTGACCATAAAAAAGCAAGTTTAAGGTTTTCAGATTAAATTTAATTCCTGGGCTTTTCAAAAAACATTTTCTAATTTTGTGCTTATTAAAACGACAAAAGTTTCAATTTGACTTATTTTAAATAAGAATTAAATTTCTCTCTTGATGGAAATCTTTCAGAAATATAAATCCTTTTTATAACTGCAAAATTAGAGAGGATTCTTTATGGAAATGTAGAACAACAGAAATTGAAAAACCACTGCACATGCAGAATCACTTTTAATTGAATGTTGTAGATGATAAGATCACTGCCAGTAAGTATCTCTACATGCACTGAAGCAGACACCAAGAAAGCACTCACAAATAGAATGTTCCAACCAGTTGCTAATGCACTCCAGCAACAGATCATAAAATTGCATAAAATCGCACAATGTGGATTTAGACAGAATTTCAGGAGCAGGATAAAGCTTTATCTTTAGAAGGATATGTATTATTCAGTTTAGAGGATACTCAATACTACTTGCACCAAAACATGGTTTTGTTTTAGATCTAGTGAGAAAAGTTAACTTTGTCAGCANTTTACATAGTTATATCTTAAACTTACTACTGAATCAAAGGTAAAGTTTCTTGTTTGGGATTGTTGTGAGACAGATTTCAAGGGCAGATGTCTGGCAGTAAAATTAGAAACATCAACATTAACAACTCTGCCCCCTCTTTATGGATTTCATGAAAAATTAATTAAACAGCAACACCATCAAAAAAGAGAGTAGACATCACCAATTATAAGATTCCTTACTTCCCCTGCAGAACCAAAATTCCTATGTCAAAGCTAAGCCTTGTAAATACAATAGTGTTGGGGTTTTTAAAGGAACTCCAGTCCAGGTTCAATAGTACACTGCAGGTGTGAGACCTGGGGCACTATAATACATAAGTCTGTAAAATAATCTTCATCTTGATGTTTTTTAAGTCAAGATAGGCACAGGCCTTCAGACAACGAGAATGTACCCCAAACCTGTCAGGCTTGGAGCCTCCTGCATACAGCATCTCTCAGTGCTCTGCCCTCATCCTGGCGAGCACAAGCAACACGCAACAAGCTGCTTTTGCAAAGTAGAGACTAAGACAAAGTAGGAGAATGTAGGAAGAAACTGCTCTCCCCAGGACAGTTGTCACTGTTGTTTTTATGTTTTTGTGAAATTCTGAATAAAAGGATAGGTAAAGTTAATAAGCAAGAAAAACCATACCAATGTGTTAACTAAAATGCTGCAGTCAAGAGCACTGGCTACAATGTGCCAGTACTGTGGAAAAGACCACCTGCAAAACAGTCTAGAAACATCTAAATGGAAATAAGACTCCCTTTGGGAAGGGCATTGAGTTTCTCCCTCCTTATAAGCCTGTGATACCTGCTTGTGGATGACACATCTGAATAATTTTTCTGAGTTATTCTCTGAGTCGAATCCAAAGCAATTATGCAAATTCCAGGAGAAAATTACACGTTTTAGTTGATTTTATGAGCTCCATCTTGGGAAGAGCCAGGAGCTATCCTGGGCACATCTGTATTCTTTATCTTCCTGTGAATGGGGAAGAAAGCCAGTTTTGTTGTCTATTTCGTTATTTGTGAAAAACAATAAATGAAGTTCCTGCAAGGATATAATTTAATTAATCCCATTAATGAGATGTAAATGCATTTCCTGAGATCTAGAGAGGGGCAATACCTTGACTAAAAGTTGCTTCCTAGATACTCATTATGAAAAGCAATGATAGGACTAAGAGTGAACACTAACTGGAAAGTGTTTTGTTAAGGATATGTAATTAAAATGAAGAGCACATTTTAAAGACTACATCTTTCTTTGTACTGATAGATTACTGAAGAGAAAAAAAGCCACTTTTGTAGTGATTTTTAAGTCTTACCATTTGCAACTGTGGAATAGTGAAGTGCAATGAAAGAGAAATAAAAGAATTGAAGGAGCAAAATTATCATCACCTGAGCTTTTTTCAAGATTGTAACTGTGAAACAAATATTCTTACCATGGAAATTGCCTAGTACTCATTGCACTCAGCAATGTATTCCATCAAATAAAACTGAAATTTCTATCTAACCATGTTCGTGAAGCTAATTCATCACTAACTCAGCTCTGTGCTAGCACAAATACAGCTTCACATGGGCCCATTATTTTAAAATCAAAATTCATAAATAAATATTTATTTTAACAGCTACCAAAATTAAAGCAAAATCCAGCTGACCATAAAAAAGCAAGTTTAAGGTTTTCAGATTAAATTTAATTCCTGGGCTTTTCAAAAAACATTTTCTAATTTTGTGCTTATTAAAACGACAAAAGTTTCAATTTGACTTATTTTAAATAAGAATTAAATTTCTCTCTTGATGGAAATCTTTCAGAAATATAAATCCTTTTTATAACTGCAAAATTAGAGAGGATTCTTTCTGGAAATGTAGAACAACAGAAATTGAAAAACCACTGTACATGCAGAATCACTTTTAATTGAATGTTGTAGATGATAAGATCACTGCCAGTAAGTATCTCTACATGCACTGAAGCAGACTCCAAGAAAAGCACTCACAAATAGAATGTTCCAATGCACTCCAGCAACAGACCATAAAATTGCATAAAATTGCACAATGTGGATTTAGACAGAATTTCAGGAGCAGGATAAAGCTTTATCCTTTAAAAGGATATGTATTATTCAGTTTAGAGGATACTCAATACTACTTGCACCAAAACCATGTTTTTCTTTTAGATCTAGTGAGAAAAGTTAACTTTGTCAGCAGCTTTAATTTCTATGGTGGCCTTACTGAACAGTTCTTGAGAAAATAATTTGTTTTCTCTTATCTATGTGGTCTCAAGTAAATTGATTCAAAATAATATGAAATTATGTTCTCAGACAAGATAGCAAAATAACGAAGGTTGCCTGAATCTAAACACACAAGCATCTCTGTCTCCCAGTGCAAATCCAGGGAAAATAATGCATTTTTTGATATGGTGTAAAGAGCATATGCATTGAGCTCAAACAATGGGTTTGCTGCCTCATTTAACACCATCTAAAAGTTTCCATTATTCAGTCTTAGCAAATTTTACAAGATTTTTTTCTCCTTAATACATTCTACTTCAAAGTTCTCTGCACTATTGCTGCAACCAAAACGCTGGTAAAACCTGGGAGTCTCTAACACAATATTATTATTATTATTGTTGTTGTTGTTGTCAATTGCTATTTATTATCATTATCATCATCATTTAAAACCCCAACAACTTTCTCTCTACAGTAGTTTTTGGAATAAGCAGATTGACGCAATACTTTCAATACTCAAAAGATCTCTCCTTTTCAAAGACTTCCCCTCTAAGGCTAACTGAATATATAAAAAAAATAATAAAGACAAATGCTAGTGTGGAGTTATGACTAAAACTAATAATGACAAAAATTGCAAAATGTCGAATTTTTCTTCACCATGTTAATCATGTTATTCAGTGCATTATACTTTAAATCATGTCAGTGGGGTGAAATTCTACATTCCATTGAATTATGGGGAAAAATAAATTCATGCATCTTTTTTCTTTTTTTACAGGTTCACAGGATATTTTCATTCTTTATATTCAGAAGCGAAACATATCAAAAGTATCTTCTTATTCTTCAAAAGTTTCAAGGGCTCAAGAAGTTCCTAAGTAATTATTTAGAATAATTACTAAATAAGTCAACAAAGACTGACCTTAAAAATATCCACCATTATTGCTAACCTAACCCCGCAGCATTTCTCAATGTGCTTTAACAAGAAAGAGGAAATACATTAGAGAAGATAAAGGTGTTAGAGTGATGGGAGTTTTCTTTAGAAAACAACAGTTTTAAGTTGCTTTGTTAGTTACTTTCTGCCTGAATGTTGATATTTTGACATGCTATTTCACACTGTTACGCAGCCACTACCTCCGCGGATAGACACCCCCCACGCCTCAACAGGACGCAAGGACACCCATATCCATAAGCCTAAATTCTCTTTGCCTGTAAAAAGAGATGGCTGCAGCAAATGTTGATGTTGTCTGTTTTCCCTGAATAGCGTCTGGGCACTGTCTGGGAAATTGGAACTGATGGGAACCAAGATCACGCTGGGAAACATGCTAACAAATAAACACTGTGAATGGTCACAGGCCAGCGCATTAACAACTTTCCCAGTTTTATTTGATTAGTCAGCTAGTTGAAAGAGTTTATTTAATAAGCTTTGCATCTCTGTTGCATTGAAATTTAACATATTTGACCATGGGGCTGTACAATCCTGAAATACCTGAACAAAGATGGTAAGGAGATAACAGTTACCAATTAAATTCAAACTAAGAACAGATATAAAACATTGCCGAATAGACATTGGTTCCATAGCTGCACCAATATGTCTTTCAAACTTATTTTTTTCCTTTTGAAAGTGAGGTTGTCAGTTTTCCACAATCCCACTTGCACTTTCCTAACAGCCAAACATAGTGTCTTTCAGGCTTTTGCAAAAATGGCATATACAGCTATACCTCCTAATTTGAAAGGAACGGGTCTCACAAGGGTCTCACAAAAAGTCTAATTTGCAAACATGCGTGGATCATTATATGCATACAGGCCATGCCCATCGCTCCACCCCCCGCCACTCCAGAACGCTGGGGAGAATTTTATGCTCCTCCCCATGGGCTCTCACAACACAGGGGAGCAAAGGAAAGCGTTTCTGAGCCCTCTCTGCCTGCGGAGACTGCCAGAGAATCTCTGGGCTTTTCTTTGGCCATGCTGTCACTTCCACAGCCATTGCCACGCTGCTGCCAGCACGCATGCTTGCATTGCCTCCGCAGTGGGGAAGCTCCAGGGCTGTGATGGGGAAGGGGTCTCCCTGGGCTCTGGTTGGCACTCTTGGAGCCTGGGAAACCCTAACTTTGCAACACTGCAACACCCAGGGCCTCTTATGGTGGGGGGTGGAATCGGGGCCAGAATTTCTTTCCCTTTATGTACAGTACGTACACGGGGAAACAGAAACCTCCTCTTGGTGCAGCAACTGTGATGGTGCATGGCCTGGCCCTGCGGGGAGGATGCATGGAGCTTCCCGCTTGCCGTGGCATTTATTGTAGCCCCACGGGTCTATAAATGGAACCTTCGCGGCATTCATAAGGGAGGGTAAGCCTTCCGCGGTAGGGACCGGACATGGAGACACACAGGCGTGGGGCTATAAACGCCACAGCAAGCTGGAGAAACTGCGTGCCCTCCCTGCAGGACTGGGCCAGTCCTGCCCCACAGGGATTGCCAGCACTGCCTCTTGGAGAAGCAGAGGTACTGCACGTGCATCGACCGGGTCCACTCTACAAGCAGCAGCGAGAC
>WEKX01003026.1:1345-15801 GCA_013390025.1 Pitta sordida
TTGTTTATTTTGCCACTTGTTTACAGTTGTCATCGTTCCAGTGTGGGGTGTGGGTTTTTTTCTTTTAATATTCTGTTATTGTTCAAACATACATATATATATTTGTTACATTCAATTTTTTCCCCCCTTTCTCCCAGTAAAGTTTTTATTTTTCTCTCTCTCTCTCTAATCCATGTATTTCTAAATTTAATTCCTGCTTCATCTTAATTGACCCGGGACCGACTGTTATGGGGCAATGATTATGCTGCAAAGAGTACAGATAGCTGGGGTGGAGCAGGCTGGGTGGCATGGAAAGCCCCAGGAGCAGGCATTAGGCCACCAGCACTTCACCTGGCTCATCCACCAGCCCACACTCATGCTGCCAGCCCTGACAGGAGACAGGGAGGTAACCCCTCCACCTGCCACCCCCAGGGCTCTGCAGGCCACCAGTGACACGCTGTGGATGCACAAACCCAGCAGCACGGCTCAGGGAGCAGGGTCACCATTCCTGCAAACTGGAGTCGGCCCAGCTGGGACAATGCTGGTCCATTTGCAGTGTGACATTGCAGGGGAAGTGGCAGTGCCCCACCTGCAACTGGGAGCGCCTCAGGTATGGAGCACTGGACCATTTACAAGCGAGACTGTGCTTTTGGCTACTCTTACTTGCCTGTTTTTTTTCTTTTCAAGCAGAGAATAGGTGAGTGTGGCAGGAGGGAATGGGAATTCTCCTCCTAGAATCACAAACCTCAGAGGCAATGCCTATTGACATACTAATGTATGTAAACCTGAAAGACAGGTTTCTCAGACTTCCCCACACACTTTGTGTGTGAAGCCACCAACAGAACGGTAAAACCCTGGACAAAAATCACCTCAAGGTGTTTGGATATCACCCTTCTGTCACCACTCAGGCTATCTAGTCCCTTTGTGTCTCAGAGGTGCTCGCACTGCTCAGGGATGTGGTGAAGGCCATTACAGTCACATCAGGATTGCAAAGTCAGTGCCATATAGAGCACTGCTGCTGCCACGGCCCCACAGCCCCTCAGTCCCCACGCTGCTCCACCCTCACAGCCCTCCTGGGAGCCCAGCTGTACCCGTTCATTCCTCACAGCCCCCCCAAGCCCCAGCAGCTCAGCCCAGCCTGGTTCTGCCCTCACCACAGCCCCACAGTGATAGCTTGGCAACAGAGCAGCCGCACTCTGATTCAGCTCTGATTCAGCCTCCTCTGATGGCGAAAGTACAAAAAAGGAGAAAACAACTTTCCCACCCTGTTTTTTCTCCCATAGTAAGCGTTGTTTTCAGGATCCCCAGTGTGGCCACAGACAGAACAGTTGGCCTTTTTTACCTTTTCTTTTTTCACTACTTATATGTTCTCCCTTTAAGTAGCATTCCCTTGAAAAAGAATCCTGAAAAACTTTTTTCCAGTGTATTGTCTGCAGACAACAAGGGGGAAATCGCTCCTAGGGTTGTGCAGGAGCTCCCAGATCCGCAGCAGCTCGGCCACTATGCCTGACCCGACCCTGGTCCATTCTGTTGCGTTTCCAGAAAAAACAAAACAAAACAAAACAACTCCCCGGAAATGAAACTTCAGCGACTCTATCAGCCCATGGGGCCCAGTGGGTGTGTGCTAGCCCCCGCATCCCAGCTCCTACCAGGTTTCAAAGCTCAGAAAAGGGGCACCATGGCAAAAGCAAAGATTCTGTGGCCAGGAATGGGCAAAACACATTTCTATTGGTCTCCTGAGGCACAACGTGGTGCCATAACTCCCAGGGCCACCCTCTAAAGCTCACTAGTGAAGTGGGTGTGACTACAGATGGGGCTTAACTGAATATTCATGAGTTCACTCCCTTTGTGATTCGCTGTGTTCACCTGATCCATGAAACCATTCACCTGCAAAAACCAGGGGCTGACTGTATTTTTAATGGAATTTTATACTCCAGGTTAATTTCTAAGTAGTGCAATTAATTTTACTAAAATCAGAAAACCCACTATAGATATAAGAAGGAGAAATATCTTTGTTTTTAAAATATTCTAAATTTATTTAAGAAACCAAAAATATAAAGCAATTTTAAAGACAGAGCTGGAGATTAGCTTAAACAATACAAGAGAATAGATGAGAAGAAATGCCTTAAATGTAATCCAGGAGAAAGAAGACTATATTTGGTCAGCTCTCTCTGACTTATGAAAGTGTACTGCTATAAAATACTTTACTCTGTGGTGATAACTCAGTGGGTGACAGCCTTCTTTGGAATAGCCAGCCCTGTTGTCCAGCACAAAGGTAGGAAGTTCTGTGTTGTTTGAGGTAAAGCACGTGAGATGAAAGGAGAATTAGGGCTTAAATAACTCACAGCCATTATATGTCTCAAAGTGTTCAAGAAAGAAGGAATGTTAGCTTTGGCATAAAAGCCAAGTGACAATATGAATGAGTAATAACTACTAATGAGTAGTTATTATATAAATTTCTCTTTATAGTTGCATCATACTAATTGATATAAAAAACTTACTTTATTGTAAAAGTAACATTTAAAATGTATAAGCAAACAAACAGAATTCTTCAAGGCTGATGCGCTGGTAGTATTTATAGCTCACTTCGTTTTCACCTGTATAAATGAATTCAAATTAATATTTGCGGAATCGTGGTTTTAATTGTTCAAAAATTACATCCTGAAATGTCTCCAGTCTAAATTAAATTTAAGAATTTATATGTAGTGAAAACCAGACACAACTCTATAGAAAGCTTTAATTATACCTGTAAATTGTACTTAGATATTTTTGGAGCTCCTGGAAGTGCTGGGTTCTTCACTTTGGACATAACAATCCCATGCATTGCTATCACCTGGGGGATGAGTGGCTGGAGAGTGGTGAAGTGGAGAGGGATTTGGGAGTAATGGATGACAGCAAACTTAATATGAGCCAGCAGTGTGCCCAGGTGGCTAGGAGGACCAAAGGCACCCTGGCCTGTATCAGGAATAGTGTGGCCAGTCAGACTAGGGAAGTTATTCTTCCCTTATACATGACACTGGTCAGACCACATCTTGAGTACGGTGCCCAGTTCTGGGCTCCCCAGTTTAAGAAGGATGTTGAACTGCTTGAGAGGGTCCAGAGAAGGATGACCAAGATGGTGAAAGGACTGAAGAACAAGCCCTGTGAGGAGCAGCTACGGGTACTGGGGTTGTTCAGTCTGGAGAAGAGGAGGTTCAGAGGCGACATCATTGCTATTTACAACTACCTGANAATTTAGAAATACTTGAATAATATATTAATGGAGAGAAATAAGAACTTTACTGGGAGAAAGGAAAATATTTAATATAACATATATATATATATATGTTTGAACAACAACAATAACAGTATAAAAAAGCCCCACACTGGAACAATGACAACTGTAAACAAGTGGGAAAATAAACAAGCACAAGGGGGGTGCCCAGTTCAAGGGAAAACCAGGGCACCTCCAGGACTCCTGGGGCAGAGGAATAAGGTTCAGGGTAGGTAAACCAGTGGAGTAACAGCCAGTGATCCTTTCCTGAAATGTCCAAGGGGCTGCAGGGAGATCCAACGGTCAGCAGAGGAAAAGAACTGTGCTGAGATGAGGACTCAAAGGTCCACGTGGTCCTGGGTGAAATGGCAGAGATGAAAACGAGGCGTCCTCAGTCCAGAAGGTCCATGAACCTCCCTCCTGTGAGCCCAGGAGCCTCGGGCCCCTCCCACGTCACATACCTTGTGGGCATGTCTTCACATGCCATTGGCAGTCACTCAGCCTGCCCTGGCCCTCAGGCCCTTCCCCTAGTCACATGCGTTTCCAGGAGGGGAAGATAAGAAAAGGAATTCTCCATTGTTTGTCTGGTAGAAAGGAGAAAAACCCTCCCCATGCCATATGCCTTGCCAGGAAGGGGAGATAAGATACAGGATCCTCCATTGTTTGTCAAGTGAAAAGGAGAAAGCCCCTCCCCTGGTGACATTCCCTTCAGGGGAGGGAAGATAAGATGCAGGGTCCTCCATTGTTTGTCTGGTAAAAAGGAGAGAGCGCCTCCCCTGGCCACATTCCTTTCAGGGCAGGGAAAAGGAGATAAGAAGAGAAACCTATTGTCTGTTCCAGTAAAAAAGGAGAAAAGTTTTACAATGGAACAAAAAGCTTTCCCCACAACACCCCAGATTATTGAAACCACGGAGGTGCGTACCACAGGTAAGCGGGGATCTTCTGTTCTACAAAATAGGAAGTAAAGCACTATTTACTTTAGTTGACTGCCCAATCTAAAAGGAAAAGAACATTGTTCTCAGATATTATGGCCATTTATAATGAAAGCAAATTGAGTTATAATTCGTAAAGCAAAACACAGCTCTTTCATTTAGATCTACAAAGATGAGTAGCTAGATCTACAACGATGAGATGGGAAATTCTCAAAAAACCAATATGAAACAGTAAATGTTGGAGCACATAGTCTTGTATAGCTGTCATGCTTTAGCCTAATTTTAGGGCCAGATATGATACATGTAGCTAAGTTTCTGTTCTTTTCCTGCATAAGTAAAAAACAGGTATAGAGGCAAGAAAATAGAAAAAATTGAAATGTTTAGTTTTTATTAAGGTAGGTGTCACTTTATGTCTAAGACAGGTGACTAAATGATACAATTTACTGCAGCCTCGTCCTGGAGGATAGCAGATATGTTACAGCAAGTGGTCCATGTAGTGGGTGGGGAACTGGCTGCTCAGTCACACGAAGGAGGTGGTGGAAAATAACTCTGTTTAAAACTGGCAGCCTGGCACAAATGAGGTCCTCCAGGGATTGATACTGGGCCCAACAAGTTTAATAATTTTTTACGTCATCCAGAAAATGGGATCAAGGGTACCCTGATAGAGTTTGATGATAATTTCAAACCGAGGGGGGACATGGACACTTTTGAAGAGAGACCTACCTCTCAGGAGTCATAGACTCATACAATATCACAGAATCACAGAATCACAGAATATTATGAGTTGGAAGGGACCCACAAGGATCATCTAGTCCAACTCACCACCTAACACCCGTACAGAGTCCGAGAGCACATCCCAGAGCGTAACACCACCTAGATCCCTCACAGTCTAGCGGGCCACTCCGAGCCGGAAGGGGTCCAGGGTCATCCAGCCCTACACCCCCCAGCTAGACCATGTCACTAAGCTCCTCGTCCAGTCTTCTCTTAAACACCTCCAGGGATGGCGACTCCACCACCTCCCTGGGCAGCCCATTCCAATATGCAATTACTCTCTCTGTGAAAAACCGCTTCCTAACATTAAGATTGAACCTCCCCTGGCATAGCTTGAGGCCGTGCCCTCTCGTTCTGGTGTCATCAGCCTGGAAGAAGAGGTCTACACCCATCTGNGGAGGGCCTTTCTACCCTCCGGCATATGCTGAATTGGAAGGGACCTGACAGGATTATCAACTGGCCAACTGCTGGCCCTATGCAAATGTCGTGGTTTGACCCTGGCTGGCTGGACACGAAGAACCAGGAAACCTGCCAAATAGGGAAAAAAGCTTAGGGGAGACCTAATCACAGTGTTTCATTATTTACATGGTGGCTATAAAGAAAATGGAGACTGCCTTTTTAGGAGAAGTCACGTGGAAAAGATATGGGGGTAATGGGTACAAGTTACTCATGGGGAGACTCCATTCAGACACTAGAGAACAATCAGCCATTGTATTCATCTCCCCAGGAAAGTGGTGGATTCCCCAGGATTAGACACTTTTAGGATTTGGGTGGGCAGAGTGTCGGGCCATCCTTGCCTAGACTGCTTTTCCCAAAAATGTTGGGCTAGATTATCCTTGAGGTCTCTATCCACCCTTCCATGGTCATTCTACTCAATGGACAGTAATTCATTTGCTAAGTAAAACTGCTACTTAGCAATTTAATTATTCCTATGTATTTAGAAAATGTTTCTGATACGATTTCTGTAAGAGTTGAAGGCACAAAAAAGCCCTGACCTAAGGAATTGGTACTGTATTTTACTAAAGAAATTATTTTGATTGTAAAACTGCTGGGAAAACAGAGAAATAGCAAGTTTACTTCTGTGTAATTTAAAAGGTTGACAGCCATATAAATTGTTTTTTCCTACTCCAGAAGAATTTATAGCAATATCCTCTCAATGCTTAGTGAATTTGCCTCTGTCCTGACCTGCAGCTACTCTGTAAATTGAATTAAAATAGCTTGTACTTGATCTACTGCATCTCTCCTTGTGTGCCAATAAGTACTAGACCCAGGAGGTTTTATTTCGTATGTGCATTGAGTCACCCAGTACAGATGTTAGCAGGAAACTGTCGGACAAGTTTCTTTAGGATAGCACCACTGTTGAAACATATTGGCTAAATGTACCCTCTTTTTCTCTTTAAAATATATCTTTTTCTCATTTCTCCCTGTCAGCATTTTTTACCCTCCTCCTTTTTTGAGAAATATTGAAGTTCTTAAAAGGCAAGAAAAAAGAAGTCTAAAAAAAAAATCTCCTAGAATCAAATATATGAGAACTGGAAATCTCTTCTTCTGAAAACATTAATGTGCTTCAAAAAGGCAATTAATTTTGAAAGCATTTCCTTGTTTACTTCATCATACTTCAGAATCCAGTGCAGCCAAAATGCATTTGCATTGTATATGTAATTTTTAACTTTCAGAAGTTTCTCAATAGCCGATTTTTCTGTTTCCTTTCCCACATGATACACCACATTTTACTGCTCAGGCCATTTAGTATTAAGGAGCTGATACAGGAAGGATTAGTGGTCCTAAGAGTTCAGAACATGGTTTATAGTCTGCAGTTTCTGTAGTCGCCTTCAGAAGTTCTTTCCTTTAAATATTTTTTATAGGTGTGATATTAAACAGATGCTGATTGCTGATTCTTGCGTCATGTGTTGTAACAGATTGAATCCAATATGCTTTAACCACTACTGTCCTCAACAGATTGCTTTTTTCAGCCAAGATTTGACACCATAAATCATGTCCCATGCCTGAAATGCAGTACTACTCCATTAATTCATTTAATCTTAACTCTATGTTCCTCCCAGCTTCAGTACTCCAGCAGAAAAATGGAGGGATCTTTTAAAGTAGAGATTTACTGGCAGAGATACAGGCAGGTGAATGCCGTTTGAGCCTAGTTCAGTTTGTACCAATGGATATACAGTTATACCCCATCCATTGTGAGGAACGGGACATGCCAAGGGCGTCGCGAAACGCTAAGCTCGCAAAGAAGTGCAGGTCGTTAATATGCATGCAGGCCACGCCCATTACTCCACCCCCCGGAACTCTGGAGCGGTGTGGACAATTTTCTGCTTCTCCCCTCAGGCTCTGTGGGCAGGGGGGAGAAAAGGGAACCATTTCTGAGCGGCTGCTGTGACTGTGTGTGCTCGCAGCCCAAACCTCATGCCGCTGCTCCTCCCCCAGTCCCCTGGCCTGGTCCCGGTGCTCGCGCCGGCCCCAGGGGCCCCGCGCTGCCCTACACATGCTCGCCCTGCCTCTGTGGCAGGGAAGGGGTGTCCCTGAGCTCTTGTCAGCATTCTTGGAGTCTGGAAAAACCTTAACTTTGCAACATTGCGACACGCCGTGCGCTTATGGCGCGGCAGGGGCTTCGGTATTGAAGTATCTTTCCTTTTAACGTCCACTAGTCCCGGTAGAAGCAGCGCTGCCTGGGCTTTGACTGGGCTTTGAGTAACAAGAAATGGCATGTCTTGTGGTGGTGCTGCACTGGGTCTCAGCGGAGCACACAGGAGCGTGTCAGGGACCGGGTCAGGGCCACACCGCACGTGCTCGCCACCGCACCGTGTGCTCACTGCTGCTGCGCGCCCGAGCCGCCACGCGCGGGGCTGCCAGCGGGGGCACAATCACAATTTAGTCTGTGGGAGTGACCGCAGCAGCCCGGAGAAGCCCACAGGGTGGGGGGTGGAGGGGTCAGGCTGGTATAGGAGTTTCTTTCCCTTTAACATCCACCGATCCCGTGAGAGAGGGGCAACGCTGCCTGTACGGCCCCAGAGGGTGGGGAAACAGAAGCTCCCTCCCAGCACACAGCTTGCGTCACTATCGTGAGGCAGTTTCCCTGTTCAGGGATGGGCACACAGTGCCACCATTGCAAGCCCCCCTCCCCACAGGGCGGGGTGAGTCCCGCCCTACAGGCACCGCGGCACCGCCCCTCATCAGAGCAGAGTCAATTGTGTCGGGCGGCTAGACTCACAAACGGCTGAATCAGAATTGCTAAAAATTTGCTTCGCAAATGGGCAAAGTTGCGATGCAGTGGGGATTCACTGTACTTTCTTTTGCCATAAATAACTCTATCTGTGGCTGTTTGAATTGCCTCATACTGTCTGGAATGTGCAAGTTCCCAGGTTCCCCTTCATTTTTCTCCTCATGCTCTTGCCTACTCTCTTCTTATGCACAAGCACACATACAGAGGCATATCCAGACATATCTGGCTAATGACTTTGTTTAGATGCAGGAGATATAATATTTGTTTTCCTTTATTTACAATTCTGTTCTGTTTAATCTTCACACCTGGTTCAATCTATGAGTGTTCACAATGTTTTCTGGAAGGTAAGAGAAGGATCAGAGAAATGAAATTTGCTAGAAAAGAAGGAAGAGTATCATTACAAATCTTCAACAGTTGTAAGTTGCAAGTTTTATACCACATTCCAATCACAATTTTTTGTCACTTTGCATTACAAAATGCCACAGTATTACAACAGCAACATGGCAAAACAGGCATTATGGCAGGCACCTCCTTGTACAATTAGGAAATAAGATATTCTACATTTGTACTTTCATAAAAAGAGAAGGAGAGAACAAAAATAGTGAGAAGCAGCACAGGGAAACACCAAGGTCAGAGAAGGAGGTGCTCCATAGCAGAGCAAAAATTCCCTGAAGACCATGGAAAAACCATCCTGGAATAGGTTTAACCTGAAGAATGGGAGCCTATGAAGAAGATCCATGCTGGAGCAGTGTGAGGAAGAAGCAGCAACTGCAACAACTGCTCTGTACAGACTTCAGCACCCCAGTACCACTTGGGGTCTGGAGTGAAGGAGTCAATGTGGGTCTGGGAAAGGAGAGTGGGAGGATGGTTTCACTGATTGTCTTTGTTCCTCACCATCTGAATGTATTTTAAATGGTAATAAAATAAATTTACTTTTCCCAAGTATGTTTTCCCCATGACAGCAACTGGTAAGCAATCTCCCTATCTTTATCTCAACCCATGAACTTACTCTACTTACTTTCTCTCCCAGTCTTGCTGGAGAGGCATGGTGAGCGGCTGGGTCGGAGTTTGGCTGTTGGCCAGGGCTAACCCACCACAACATATCACTGTGTTTTGTGACATACAGAGGTCTCAGTTGTCATTAGATAAGGAATGACCCTTAACTGAAAAGATGACATAGAAAGACCACCATGGAGCAAAACCCAGAACTCCTGTGCCACATGTTTGTGAATCAGCTATCCAGTTACCAGTTTCTTTGATGCTCTAAAATACACATCACTGAGGAAAAATGAAACCTTGACTTAAAGAAACATGCAAGCTTTATTGGCACCTCATCTGACAAGTGATTACTGATTTACATTGCAGCTTTAAAAAAAACTGGACTCCATGGACTTTCTGTGGTGAGACACCGGAGTCAAGATCCCTCTGGCAGCAATAAGTACTCATGAGTGTGTTTAAAAATCTGTACAGGAAGAGTGTCATTCTCTTGAATTTCTTCTAGTCAATAGCAGCATACTGCAAGAAAATCTGACTCCACTGAGATCATGACAATGTAACTGAAAGCTGGATTTGTTTTTAACAGTATTTTAGGGCTATGTAACAAGTCAAATAAGGTCTCTCCTCTGTATTGTCAACTTATTTTCAGCTGTCTCTGTGTCCTTAAAACCCACAAAAAGCCCCAAACCTGAGCTGCTGAAAAGAAACCATAAACAGCAGCACTCTTCCCATACCCACCCTGCCACTCAACTTGCCCTCAGGAACAGGGTTTCCTTTCCTTAACATCAAATCTGCTTAAAGCACCAAATAAAGAAGAATGGCTCATAGTGGGTTTGTTTCCTTAGATTTAATTTTTTTAATTAAAAAAACCCAAACCACAGAAGTTTATGCTTAAAGTTTCATTTTAAGCATATTCAAAGTGTGTGCCCTCAACCGCTGGAGATGAAAACAGTTCTATCTTAGGGGCACTGAGTAGGCTGGCTGTATTGCTTCTTGTTTGAGAACAGTTGTGCACTCATGAAATCTGTTCACCAACTTTGGTAATGACCTGTGTTTAATCTGCTGAAAAAGAAAAACAAGATAAGATATGTTATGCTGCTCATCTTTATGACAGGTGTATCAGCATGAGCAGTTTATCTTTTTTTCCGGTCAATATTTATTGTTTCAGAGATATTCTTGCTGTGTTCTAATGCCCTATTTTCACATGAGGGATGTTTGTCTTTACTATTTCTGTGACAGCATAAGCACCTACACATCAGTTTAAATGTAAATAATTGCTAATCTGAGTAGTGGCAAGAAGTGTTGCTTTAATATAAAATATATAAAATAAATAAAATAAATAAAAAAGTAAAAAATGCACAATGAAATAAATATATGTAAAATCTTTTTGTTTGCCCAGCTGGACAAGGCTTTTGTTAGAAGTTGTTTGAAGTGGATGGTTACTGATGTAATTTTGGAAAATACATTAAACAGGGAAAAAATATTTTTCTTTTATTATAAGTCAGTACCAGGAGGGAAGGAAATACAGCAAAATTTGCTGCAAGCAGTCTCTCAGGGGAACAACAAAAATTGACTGCTTAACGAACATGGCCTTCTAATAAATTCAGACAGGAATTTATTGCATTTTTTAGGGATATGCAGAGGCTTGTTTGTAGACAAAGCTTTCTGATACAGTAAGTATTTTGTTTAGGTCTTATGTGTAATTTTATATAAGGAGAATGCTTAGTAATAAAAGAAATCTCTATAAGTAATCAACATTTTAATTTAGTAATTCTTCTGTAACAGAAAGTCTTGCATAGAGTAGCATGCTGAAATATGTGGTTTCCCATGTGGTCAGTTACTGTTTTCCAAATGTATTGTTTTCAAACCTTTAGTATACCTTTACAAGGGACAAATATTAGGGTCTCTGCTTGTACGTTGAATAGACAAGCATTTTCCAATACATAAAAAAGTTTTATTAAAGTAATACTGAAGTCAGACTTAAAATGGCAGTAGCTTTCAACTGGCTTTATGTGTTTGAGGAAATCTAGACCCTCTTCTTGATGAGAAGATAATGTGATAACCTAAACAAAAGGAGGTTGAGGAGTACTTCTTAAGGAGTACTGCCAGGAACTAGGATATAAAATACCCAAAAGACACTGAAAATAATCAATGTTTTGATCTGTTTATACCATGGAATGTATTTGTACAAAACACTGTCACTAGTGACAGTGTATATGCCAGGTTGTCCCATGAATCGTGGGAAGATTAAACTTTCCAGAGGACCTCTGATGCACCAAAGTGACTCTGTATGCCTTTATCATAGCAGAGAGAAAATTTGCTCTGTCAAGTTCACAGTTCTGGTGTGTGATTAGAGAAAAGATATGAGTGGAAAATTCTTGTCAGAGAGAGTTGTTCTTAAAATGCAAGATATATGAGTGTGTAAGGATCACCACTTTTATTGAAAAGTCAAATAATTTTCACTACAGGCCTGCAAAATTCTGAAGCAATAGGGAGAGTGAAATGCTGCCTTTTCGTCAAATTTACAAGCAGTGAATCTGAGATTACTCTTATACTTCCCTAAATGACCAGCGAGAAGTGCTTGTCCACTTGGCAACAGGTTAGGTAACAGGTTTGGCTAGGTTAGGTAATAGGTGATAGGTTGGACTCGATGATCTCTAAGGTCTTTTCCAGCCTTACTGATTCTGTGCTTCTGTGATAAGAAAAGCTCAACACAGATACTGTGCTAGAGCTAAATTCCACTATTTCTAAACTACAGAGGGAACACATTGTATTAAGATAACAAAAATGACACTATCAAGAGCGAAAAGTTATTTTCAAATTCTCCAGCAATGAATTGCCCTTTGTAAAAACAATGAAGGTGGTCTTTGTGCAGCTTATTCTACAGTAAGGTTTTTATGCAGCGTATTTTATGTGGAGGTCATGGGCTCAACATTTAATAAATGTGATGTTTAATCACAAGGCTTTAGAAGCTGCTTTATCTCAAAGAATACATGAAAGGAGGAAAAGAGCAAACATCTAACAAGAGCTGATTGGCACAGCACGTTCATCACATTGTTTTTGACTTCAAGCAAATTTTCTTGTGTGCATTCCACTACAGTAATACTTCACCCTTTACGAGAAACGGGTCTCCCCAAGGTCTCGCAAATGGTCAAATTCGCAAACATGCGCAGGTCATTAATATACATAGAGGCCATGCCCATTCCTCCACCCCCAGCCAATCAGAAGCACTGGGGAGCATGTTCCACTCCTTCCCATGGGATCTCACAGCATAGGGAAGCAAAGGGAAGTGTTTCTGAGCCCTCTCTGCCTGGGGAGACCCCCGGAGAATCCTTTGACTTCTCTTCAGCCGAGCTGCTTCTTCCACAGCTGCTGCCACTGTGTATGCTTGCACTGCCTCTGCGGGGGAGAGGCTCCAGGCTGCAGCAGGCAAGGGGTGTCCCGGGGCTATGGTCTGTGCTTGTGAAGCCTGGGAAACCTTAACTTTGCAACACTGTGACACCTGGGACCCCTTATGGTTGGGGTTGGTGTCAGTGTTGGAGTTTCTTTCCCTTTAACATCCACCCAGCCCGGGAGCAGGAGCACTGGTTGTATGGACCCATCAGAGCACCTCTTCCCCCTGCTGCAGCAGGGGGAGGGCATGGGGGAACAGAAGCCTCCTCCTGGTGCAGCAGCTCCAACGGCTGTGTGAGCATGTCCCAGCACTACCCCATCCCAGCACACAGTGCTGGCCCCACCGCCACCATGCCCAGCCCAGCCCCATTTTCTCTGGGGCTACATCATCACCAGGTGCACTGGGTGTGCAGTCCCCAAGCACAGACTGCATCACCCTCCCCACCTGTAGTCACGGAAACAGTAATGTGCCTGGTGGGAGTCAGTCCTCGCCTGGGCTTAGAACAACAGGGGATGGTGTGGCTTGTGGCGGTGCTGCAATGTGTCTCAGCAGCCACCCAGGGCATCCTGCAGCGTGAGCCTTCCACAGTAGGGACAGAGCATGGAGACACACAGGAGTGGGTAAGGACTGGGTCATCGTGCTGTGGGTCTATAAACACCATGGGAGAGAGAGGCACCACGCCCCGCCCCGCAGGGAGCACCGGCACCACCCCTCAGCAAAGCAGAGGCACTGCTCATGCATGAGCCAAGAAGCTCTATGAATCACTGGAGGTTGGTCTGTGAGAAGAATTTCTTGCAAATCAGCAAGGTTGCAATAGAGAAATCGCAGTGCAGCAAGGTATTACTGTATTCTGTTTGCAACCTTGCAGCTATAGGATTACATATTGGAAAGCCAGACATGTTAAAAACCAGAAATCAACTGCAAAAAGATTATGAAAACTGGATGCAATACAGAAATTAAATTACATTGAAAAGGAACTCCTAAGAAACCTGTAGTGCCATTAAGTGCCTCCGGTTGAATTGCAGCCATTTACCTTACAGAGGGTAAAGCCCACTACTTTTAACTTCATAATTTCCCTTTAAGGATCAAATAAACAAAAATGCCAGTGACCTTGGCAACGTGACCTAAGGGTCTTAGTTTCACTAGGATGAACTGTTCCTTCTGAGGTAGGAATGTGTGTTGTTCTTCTCCCTTCTCCCTTCCCAGTTAGCAACGCAGGCAAATTACAGCTCAGAAGTCTGGCATTTCAATTTCTGTGGGGTCTTCTCATGTTATGCCACTGTAGAAGCCTTCACATTTTTTGTAACATTCTTTTGAAGCAGAACATCTCCAGAGGACCTTGGTAGAGTCGGAGGATAAATTTGGAAACGGATGAGGTTTTGTCTTTGCTCACAAATGGACTACAGTAAATTCCATTCTTAATGGCATATTAGAGAGGCCTGTAAACAGTGATTGCAGAAGTTACTTTGAAGGCTTAAGAACATAGTGGTAGAGATATTACAGAATCACACACAGAATCACAGAAAATTATGAGTTGGAAGGGACCCACAAGGATCATCTAGTCCAACTCACCATCTAATACCCGTACAGCGACCAAGAGCACATCCCAGAGCATAATAACAACCTAGATGCCTCACAATCTGGCAGGCCACTCCGAGCCGGAAGGGGCCCAGGGTCATCCAGCCCTACACCCCCCAGCTAGACCATGTCACTAAGCTCCTCGTCCAGTCTTCTCTTAAACACTTCCAGGGATGGCGACTCCACCACCTCCCTGGGCAGCCCATTCCAATATGCAATTACTCTCTCCGTGAAAAACCGCTTCCTAACGTTAAGATTAAACCTCCCCTGGCGTAGCTTGAGGCTGTGCCCTCTCGTTCTGGTGTCGTCAGCCTGGAA
>WEKX01003026.1:25165-39635 GCA_013390025.1 Pitta sordida
CGACACCAAAATGAGAGGGCACGGCCTCAAGCTACACCAGAGGAGGTTTAAACTTAATGTTAGGAAGCGGTTTTTCACAGAGAGAGTGATCGCACATTGGAATGGACTGCCCAGGGAGGTGGTGGAGTCGCCGTCCCTGGAGATGTTTAAGAGAAGACTGGACGAGGAGCTTAGTGACATGGTCTAGCTGGGGGGTGTAGGGCTGGATGATCCTGGGTCCCTTCCGGCTCGGAGTGGCCTGCTAGACTGTGAGGGAACTAGGTTTGTGTTACCGCTGTGGGATGTGCTTTCGGTCTCTGTGCGGGTGTTAGATGGTGAGTTGGACTAGATGATCCTTGTGGGTCCCTTCCAACTCATAATATTCTGTGAATCTGTGAATCTGTGAGAAGAAGCTCTGGTAATGGGAAAAACCCATAACAAGCATTTCCAAACTTTCAAAAAGCAAGCCAGAATGTAAAAATAATGTATAAAGAAATGGACTCCCTCATTTGTTTTTTTTTTTCTCCATGAGTAAATGAGCTATAATAAACAGCAAAAATAAAGAAGTTTTAGCAATTGATGACCTCTCACCTTCACCCCGATCGAAGCTGCTCTTTAAGGCATTTTTCATATCCTTGGTTTGTTTATTGTTCTTCTGCTACTTCCAAGTTAACCTTCAGATAGGATCCCACCCAGAATTTTGCAGGAAGCAAAATAGGGCAACAGAAGCAAAAAAGTTATTAGCTGGAAGAATGGTTACAAAAATATGTGCAAAGTAATTATATAAGGGCTGTTCCTGTCTTACTGAGATACAAATATTTTTATTGATGTTTTCCTCAGACCCTGTGGGAAATTATCAGATATATTGATATCCTCTAAGTTTCCCATGGCTTCTCTATTACCCTTCCTGTTGTTCCAGGATGCCCTAATTACATATGTACATGAAATGTATATTACTTCCTATAATAAAGCCTATTACACTTCCTGTTGTTCCAGGATGCCCTAATTACATATGTACATGAAATGTATATTACTTCCTATAATAAAGCCTATTACACTTCCTGTTGTTCCAGGATGCCCTAATTACATATGTACATGAAATGTATATTACTTCCTATAATAAAGCCTGTTCCAGAGAGTATCTTATCCATTATGTGATTGAGTCTGTCTTGAAGAAGACATTACACAATGAAGAGCAATCAACTTCTGGTGTATTTCTTCCTCTGGTAAAAGGAGATCCTATGTCTTTTGTTTGGATGTGTATATCTAGTCAGCAAGAGTCGATAATAGGTACTAAAAAGATGAGAATTGAAAGAGATTAATGGCAATTTGGTACCATGCAATCTAAAGTAACACAGAGATCTGTTCCAGTCAGCTGCACGAAATCACATGGATAGAATATGTAATATAGCAGACATCTTTCAGGGTTGTCCATTTTAGTTTTCTTCAAATATCTAAGTATCTATGCACATACAAGCAATACATGCATGTATACATAAGATGAGAATCAGAAAATGAGCCAGAACATTGTTGCCAATTTTTAATATATTTTTGGTACGAATTTATAAAAAAATGTACCAAATTTTATGTCCATAGGACCTTATTCAAAGGTAGTCTATTTCATTGACTGTATTTGTAACATAAAATACACTCCATGCAATCCGTTGCTTAGCATAACACAAGACAAGCGTGCCTGTGTGTGTGATAGATTTAGGGCTCCTTAAGCTCTTATTCTCTGTTGCCTGGGCTTCACAACGATGTCCTTTGTCCCTTCCCATGCAATCAAGAGAGGAAAATGTGCGAGAGAGGGGACCCTGCCCATGAATATAGAGCCTGACTGGGGACTCTTCCCATGGGACAGCTGGCAAGTGCTCAGTGGATCAGACAGACATGGCCTGCACACATTTCACTGGCAGGAAAAAGCACGTTTTGCCCCCAAATCTGGGCTCCGCATGCATCCACAGTGACCCGCGGGTGGGGCCACCCATGAGTGACAGTCAGTGGGTGGCCACACAGCCAGATGGTATTTGCATATGTTGCCACAGGAACAGCTGGGGCTGAAGCAGGGGTCAGCATAGGGCCAGGGCGGGGGGAGGGGATGACCCGAATGGGCCAGGGCAGTGTGTGCCCAGCTGTGCTGTCCAGCTGTCTGCTTCCTTCCATGAAGGGCAAATTCAGCCAAAACACAGCATCAGAGAAGCACAGGTCCTGGGGATGTGAGGGAATTTTGATCCACTCTTTGGAGCGAAGTTAATGAGTGGTTTAGGAGGAGACGAAAAATGCAATGTCTTCTATGGGCTCTTGAGCATTGGATCTGAATAAGCCCGTGGACTTTTTTGGGGCACGGCCATGGAGTAGTAGTTGAGTGAGGAGGGATCAAGGTTTTCCTTCCCTCCCAACGTCCAGACACTTCTCCTAGTCAACAGGCGCATTGGGACCCTCTGAGCTCACAACCCAGTTTTGCTGTTTTCCCCAATTTCCCTGTGACACTCTGGTGATGGTACTGATAACATGCCTGGCCTGAAAAATAATGCAGTTCTGTGTCCTGTCCTTGTCTTACTGCATCAGTGCTTGCCTTGAGTACCTGGTGGTCACATTTCTACAGAAATCAGGGGCCCAGCCACATATAATGAAAAAGGTCCATTCACAAAGATTTAGGTGACTTTCCTGTCTCAGACCAGCGAGCTGGCAATAAATGCATGTGTAATAGTGCTTTCTGCAAAGGTAAAACATTTATTCTCTGGAATTTTTTCCACAGAGGTTTGCCTGGCAAAAACAGCATTGTGAGCTCAGGTCACATCATCAGGTCAGATGTTATGACTTCCTACTTCCCTACTTTTCCAGAGACATTGACTGAGTTCATTTATATGTGTGTTTCAAGGCGCAGGAGAATACAATTGGAGTAATCTTGGACAACTATTTAGATATTGAAAGCTAGAAATTTACTCTCTGTAAAAGGTAACCCTACCTGACATAATTAATGATTGTCACCTTTAATACAAATTACCTCTTCTGGTTCTGTTACTGGAAAATATGTGGTGCTCAACAGTAATGAAACTGTTTATGAAAAAGCCAGTTTGTTTGCTTTGTTTTGTTTTGCTTAGAAAGCACAAGTGAAACAGAAAACTTTGCTGTCATTTCCAAGTGGTTTATCTTAAAGGTTATTACAAAATTTAGTCTTAGGGTACAATCAGGGAACTGATTGCTCAAGATACAAATTAACAAGATTGCCTTTATTACAAGTTTATATATTTTCCTTAAATTTACTTTTCTGTTTACTTAATTCCTTTGGACACAGATCTATAATAGGATGCACTGGTTTCTAAACAGGTGAAATTATGTTTACACAGTAAGGTGCTCAGGCATACAGGTCACTTCTTTTAAGCCACCTTATCTGGGGCTATTTCAGGCTTATACTTATTCCATATGAATTTCTATTGGCTTATGAAATTCAATCTTGTTAACTAAAGAATTATAAAACAGAAAATAGGACTGTATGGACAGATGCCTAGATAACAGCTTCAAATACAATATCATCACTAAATGTAACAAATTACATCATCATCAGGACCCAGGGGTACCAGGTAAATCTTGGTGACATTAATCACCAAGTCCTCTCATACCAATTATAAATTACTGTTGATTTAATCTGGAAAGAAGTACAATAATAGAGAACATGCTTTTTAAGATGCTTTTTAAGATGCTTTTAAAGATTTATTTCAAACAAGAGACTTAAAAATAAGTGCTACAGTGCCATCAGGCCTCTTGCTGGCTATGATGAATGTTTTGATAGCCCCCCTAGTGTGCTGTTTTCTCTAACAGATTTAGTAGGTTGCCATTTCTTTTTTGTGTCATTGCATCATGAATGTTCTGCAGAGTTTTAGGATGTGCTGTATTGTTCATGCAAAATACAACAATGAGTATTTAGTAATGTCCTGTTTACCAACATTTTACAAAATAATTAGCATGTCAAGAGTTTTGATTTTCTGAACATTTTCCTTTCAGATAATTTCATCTGGTTGTCTAGATTCTCTCTAGACAAGTTTCTTTTCTGCTGTTCTGGCTTTCTGCTCATCATTTACATTTCATATTTTAATAAGCGATATATCTTGCTGAGCATGGTGATTGCCATGGTAATCAGATTATCTATCTGCATATCCTGTTCATATCTAAAATAGCAAAAATCTTAGTTATGGAGCCATTTATCAGCAGGAAGCCTTTCTTTCTGTTCAAAGATTATTAGGGTTGATTTACACCACAGACAATGAGAACATTTACCTCTTCTGATTTTATCCTGTATAATGTAGCTGTGTTACTGCAAATTATTGAGGGAAGTGTCTTTCCATCACTGAATCACCATACACTTCCAGTGACAGGCTCTCAGCACATGTGTAGTGTCATCCTTTTACTGATTTTCACTGGCTTATGTCTGTTTGTAGAAGTTGACATGCCTGGCTTCTATTTTTTGTTTCAGACTCATAACCAATTATGCATTTATCCATCCACCTATTTTGTCTCCCAAAAGAGTAGCTTACCTTTTGGAAACAACTGCATGCTCATCATCAAAATCATTGGGAACCAGCCTAATTCTGCACATATGAGTTCCATAAATGGGAATGCTGAACAAGGATGTTTCAGTTAGAAAGTACTTTGACCTGTGTAAAGTTACTTGCTTCAATGTCTGCCTTCTCTCATACTATTATGCTGTGGGCAGGGTGAATATACCCAATCTAATCATTATTTGATGTATATCTGATATGCCACGTATGATTTTTCAGTGTTAAGTATCGTAGGTGTACTCCAGTAATTGAAGATGGTTAAGAATGTGATGCGTAAGTATTCCCAGTGTCATCTATGGTGGCAATACGTTTATGCTGACTTTTGCACAAGAGCAAATGTGTAAGCAGAGTAACATTCACTTAAAATATGAGATGAGTATGTTAAATAATTGTATGTGAGTAAAACAAAGGTAATCTTCACCCTGATAAGTTATAATGCACCTCTAAGAAAAATACAAAAATCGAGAACTTTACTGGTAGAGAATATGTGAGAGAGAACGGTGTTACTGGAGCAGGTCCAGGATTTTGAATTTTGAAAGTCTGAAAAAATTATATATTTTTAATTACTAAAAATGTTTCATTTTTTCCCATTTATTTTAGCTAGTAACAATCATAATTCCTTCATATAAAGTCAGGACTTCAGTGAAATCAAACGAATTGTTTTTAATGTTTGGCAGAGGACATAGCAACATGAAAGAGCTGCTGGGTCACTAGTATAAGTCTCCAGCTTTCTCTGGTAACATTGTTATAAACTTAAACATAGCTATTTAAATAAAATACATTTAATTACTGCATAATTATGTGTAGGGTCTTTTTAAATGGCAGGTATACAATGATTACAATTCATATAAGTGATTTTTTTGATTGACCCATAAAACTTTAGGTAGGAAGATTATCAGATCCAAAGAAAGGTCATTTTCATAGGCCAGAAGAAAATTACAGAAACCATGACTACGATGATTGTCTCATCACAAAAAACATCTTGAATAGTTCTATGTCAAAACTGTATAGAAACTCCTGGATTACATATTCTTCTCTTACATTGCAATGAACCTTTGCACACGCATACAGACACACATGCAGGGACACAGACTTCTCTCTTGTGCAATTCATACAGGTACATCTTTGAAAAAAGTTTCTGTTTTTTCTAACCACCACTTTAAACAATGGGGAAAATGTTCATTAGAAAATTCCCAGACAGTTCTAGCCTGTTTGTATATGTCTGTGCTGGTTTGAATGTGCTTTTTTGTCTTCTGGCAGGGGCGGGGCTAACTAGCAGAGGTAATGCCAGCCAGTTCCTGGCTGGGCCCGCTGCCAGCCAAGGTCAGGCCAGTTGGAGAGATAGAGGCGCCTCTGTGATAACATATTTAAGAAGGAAAAGAAAAAAACCCAGTAGTAACAGCAAGAAGATGGCCAGAGAAGAACCTGTGAGAGGCTGAACAGCCATGGAGACACCAAGGCCAGGGCAGCCAAAGGAGGGAAATGAAGTGTTCCAGGCGTCTTGCTGCTGCTTGTGGAATGGACCATAGTGAAGCAGACTGTCTACCTGCAGCCCATGGAATAGAGAGAGAGCGCAGGGATGCAGAAATGCACGTGTTGCCTTGGAGAGGGAGCCCATGCTTGAGCTGCAGGATGCTGGAGGAAGCTGCAGACATGTTGGAGCCCACATTTGGAGCAGAGCTCGGCAGAGATCCTAGGAAAGATGTTGTAGCCCATGGAGGAGGAGTCGTTGCTGTGTGAGAGAACTGTGCCTGGTAGGATCCATATACTTTTGGATGGGGCTCACGAATGAAGCCACGCAGCCAGTGTATAAAAGTCGTACCCTTTGATGTGACTTTCGGGCAGCAGAATATGGAAGACCTGTCGCCCCTGGGTTCGGACTCACGCTGGGAAGGGTCACGAAAGACTTTTCTCTNTTGTGGAATGGACCATAGTGAAGCAGACTGTCTACCTGCAGCCCATGGAATAGAGAGAGAGCGCAGGGATGCAGAAATGCACGTGTTGCCTTGGAGAGGGAGCCCATGCTTGAGCTGCAGGATGCTGGAGGAAGCTGCAGACATGTTGGAGCCCACATTTGGAGCAGAGCTCGGCAGAGATCCTAGGAAAGATGTTGTAGCCCATGGAGGAGGAGTCGTTGCTGTGTGAGAGAACTGTGCCTGGTAGGATCCATATACTTTTGGATGGGGCTCACGAATGAAGCCACGCAGCCAGTGTATAAAAGTCGTACCCTTTGATGTGACTTTCGGGCAGCAGAATATGGAAGACCTGTCGCCCCTGGGTTCGGACTCACGCTGGGAAGGGTCACGAAAGACTTTTCTCTCGTGAGGGAAAGGGGACTTTATGAAAGACAGAGAGATGGCTTCCTACCCTAAACTGGTCAGACAATACCAACTGCCTGGCTTTCCCCTACTCCTGTTCCCCCTTTGTCTCCTGAAGGAGAAAAGGGAATATGATATGTGTTGTAAGAAGAAGGAGGGGTGGGGGAAGAAGATTGTCTTTAAGATGATGCTTCTCACATTAAGCTCTGATCTTGTTAGAAATAAATAAATCCCTTATATTCCCCACTTGGAGCTTGTTTTGTCTGTGACAAATCTCTTCAGGTTTTTTTTCCTTTTCCTACCTCCTCCTGTTTGTATTGGGCAGGGGGGCAGGGGTTGGAATGAAGTGAGGGAGAGGTTGTGGGTGAATCTCTGGTATCCATCCAGGGTCAAACCATGAAAACGTCAGAAAGCAGAGGCTTTTTAATCTGGTATGTTTGGCTTTGAATATTTTTGCCTGGTCCTTGTATCTGGCTGCATACACATCTAACGAAGGTGTAACCATGAGCCTCTGGCTGCAGATGGTAAGGGGGAAAAGGTATTGCCATGTGTGATGGAACAATCTCCACACTTGGATGATTTTAACTGTGCATACAGTGTAAGGCTTTTAAGCCAGGCTGCTATGATGTTAGATTTTAGAGACTTGCAAAGTCTTAAAGCTTCTGGAAGTGGGGGTACATGCCAATATTTGTATGTTCACAGACTGCAAATAGTTTCTTGGATCATGCTCAGCTGTGACAAGATGAAGCATCCTGACACAGACAACTATGGATTTCCTATATCTCAGTGGTATTCATTTACATTCAATCAAATAGTAGATTATTCTTTTCACAGGACTGAAGGAAATTATTAGTCTCCAGAACTAATCGAAGAAGACTCCTCCAGCCCGAAATTGTGGAGAAAATGCAGTGCTGAGATGGAAAAATGTGAGGTTTTTAATGCGTGGTTAGTTTGCTAAAAGTATTGCTGGAAACAAGAATGTTTTTTTCCTTTTATCTTTCAGTGAAAAACAGATCCATCAGTAAGATACTACAAATTGTCCAATAGTTTTGTCCAGCTTATGTTTGAGTCTTCACAGATTTCTAAGATGATTTATAATTGAGCAATAAAAAACAATATTTAACACAGGCAAAACCCCTAAACATAAGATGTTGGTTTAATTTCATTTGCTTTTCCCTAAATAATAAAGGGAAATCTCACAGAAGACATTTTATTTGGAAAGGGCCCGAAGTAAGGGCTTTTGGCACTCAGCACAGGATGTCAGTTTAGTCCTTTCTCACACCTCTTTTATATGTAACTGTAATGAAACCATAGTAAAGTGGAGAAAAAAGACTTACATTTATCTTGATTATAAAGTTAGGGAAGAGCCTTAGAAAATCCTGTGACTGGACTGAGTTTGTATTGGGGCACTAAAAAAATCTAGATTAATTTTCTTCTTTTTTGGATTTACTGTGTTATGCTCAGCAGATCATTCAGTTCATCTCTCTATATCTTTTGTCTTTTTAAATTGAGCTATTCTTCTTTGGTTTTGCTTGTTGCTTCTTACTTAAAGCTACTTCAGATACAATATTTCAAATTTATGTAACAGTAAAGTTAGGTATTGCAATTGAAAAACTTCTCTTTTAGAATATTTGTGAATCTAGTCTGATGTACCTAGGTCATCTACCACCTGCAACTCCTCAAACACTTCCATCAGCGCTGCCTCCGTACATTCCTAAACATCCACTGGACTGATTACGTGACTAATGTTGCTGTCCTTGAACAGGCATGGGTCTCCAGTATTGAAGCCATGCTATTAAGAATGCAACTGTGCTGGGCAGGGCACATTTTCGGGATGGAGGATCATTGCCTCCCTAAGATTGTGCTTTATGGTGAACTCACCATCGGCTGCCACAACAGAGGAGCCCAAAAGAGGAGATTCGAGGACTCCCTGTAACAACACCTGTGTATTGGCCATGTCAATTATCACCAGTGGTCCACTCTGGCCTCAAATCAGGAGACATGGAGACACACCATCTACAACACTGCTGCCTCCTCTGAAAGGTCATGTAGAACTAGTCTCAATGAGAAAAGACAACACAGAACGAACCGTATCTCACTAATACTGCCTAAGGAGGCTTTCTGCTGTGCCTCTTATACTCAGGTTTGTCCATCCTGCATCAGCCTGCTTAGTCATCAGCGTGTTTGTAGCAAACATGGATAGAGGCCTTCCCATATCCTCATTCGCGCAGTTTAGCCAATTTAGACCCTAGGTCACCCTTGTTAAATGATCCACATAATAACTAGGATGTCTCAAATAGAAAGCTTATGACTCCAAGCACTGCATGATGAACAGGCAGAATGAGTATACAACATTGACTGTAGTACTGAAGAAAGGGAAATCAAAGGGAAAACTCAGAAAGAAGTGAGGCTTTGCTTAAACAAGGCTTTACACAGCCAAGAACTCTTGAATCCAAGATACTGAATTAAGCAGTATGTTTTTGCAAGGTAAAATTAGTTTCTTCTTTTTTAGGCACTGACAGCCTGACCTGTAGCTGAGCTTCCACCAGGCTGTTGTGTACAGATGCTACCATTTTGGGAAATGATATTTTCCCCTTCATTTAATGTATCTCTTTGCCCTTTTTTACTCTTCCTCAGGCAAATCAAGCCATGCAGACGTTCTCATAATTCTTACAGGAGACCTGATTTTCTAAGCACTCTCCAATTATAGATGACCTCTCCAAAGAGCCTTCTGGATTTAAGCAAGTCACCTCAAGCAAGTACTTCCTATCAATCTTTTTCATAACTTTATCAAGTACTGTTTGGAAAAAAAAAAAAACCCCAAACACTAAAGGAATCAGTTGTTCTCATTATTTTTTATTTGCTTCTTTATGATCTTCCCTGGAAATTGTCTCTGCCTTTAAGTGGAGCCAAACATGTCCAGGGAAAATTCTTTTCAAATTGTCTCTGCTTTTAGATGGAGTTGAATGTGTCTAGAGGTTGTTCTGTTGGGTGTTGGGTTTTTTTGACATGCAGAAGCTTGAAAGCTCTGTGACCTCGGTTTTAGAGCTACTATTTTTATTTGGTGCAAGGATTTATCTTGTCCCTTTCTGTGCTGGCAGATGGGAGCAGTGTGAGTAAACCAGCCATATGTAGTTTAAATAGTTTATAGTCTGATACAGCCACATATGGAAAGGCTATGATAGCAGTCAGCACCCATAAACTGTACAAAAACAGATTCCCAAAATTGTCACAGCTGTTCCTGTGTTTTGTCCATTTAATAGATGTGGTTATGCCCAGGTAGTAGAAGGCTCCATGTAATGTGTTCTTCCGTAAGTAAGCTCTGTTTTTTCTAAACTGGGAGGTCTCCATGTAGAATTCTTACTAAGTCAAAAGCGGTAGTGTTGAGGATTCATTGGAAACAGCCAATTTAATTCCCCTGCTAACACAAATATGTTTTGTTCAGTTCAGTCAAGGAATGCAGGCTTGCAAAATGACCTTATAATGGGTTTTGAGGAATTGTTTACATGAGAGAATCAAGAGAGATGAAAAACAGAGAGGGTCATTCTTCAGAAATGGGCTGCATACAGGAAATAGGAAACGTATGTGTCAACTTTGCTTCCAAGTTCCAACACTGACATGAAAGAAGACATAAAGAAGGCCATTTCAGGGAAGAAGTTTCCACTTACTTGTATAGGTTGAATGGCAGCTAAGAGAATGCAGTATTAGTGAAGCATGGATAATAAAGATATTGCAATTTCTGCTTAGGTGAAGTTTAAAAACTGTGCAGGAATTCCAGTTCCCTCTCCAGGACAAGAAGATTAGAGATGTAATGAGCTATTTACACTCTTGTCATTCTCTTCTGTTTTGGTTAGAGTGAAGCACTCAGCCTAATGCTGAACTATCTGTAGTATTTCATTCACTTTTAATTAAATTGAACTTCTCCACTAGCTGTAAGTGACCTATTACTGCAGTTCATGAGGTTGTTTTTTAAGTATTGTCCTCAGTGGAACTGAAATGTTTTCCCACAGCTACACACAGGGATCAGCTCTACCTTCCCACTTTTTTAAAGAACATATTGCAACATTTTTAAAAGAAAAATGTAAGAAACTTTTGTGTTTTGAAATCCTAGACTCAAATCCTAGATTTAAATTGCAGTCCTGATTTACTTTCACATCTTTACCATTTTGCTTAGGAGAAGATTGGAACTGCTCATACGCCTTTTTATTTCACACTGAATTTATAGGAAGTTGTCAAATAATAACAGTCAACCTGGCAGGAATAAAGGTAGGCAAAATAGTGTAATCCCCACAAGGAAACATAATTCTCTTATGAAATATTTACAATAGCAAGCTTGGAAATCCAACAATAGGTTATACTGTAGGCCCTCTTGCACTTCTCACCCCCCATATTGCAACTTCAGATCTTAGTGGCATGATTTTTTAGCAATGAAGAAGACCCATTTTTACAACTGCGCATGCATGACCTGCTGCTGTGGCAGTGGCAGTGGTGGCAGCGTGGGCAGCGGTGGTGGCACGGGTGGGAGCAGCGGTGGCATGCGTGGCGGCGGCGGTGCACGCATCAGTGGCGGGGGCATGGGACGTGGCTGCGCAAGTAGGGCTTCACAGACCCCGATTAAGACTGCAGGTGTGTGATATAGGAGACCCTACTCTATATTATTAATAAATTGTTTAGAGCATCTTTTAGTGACTGATTCATTCCTAATGGCACCAGACCTAGTCACCTAATATTCTTCCTGTGGTTAGGCAGTTCAATGTTCACTGTTTCTTTAAGAATCCTCTCAGGTAGCAGAAATCAATAAATAGGATCTTACAAAGTTCAGAAGTTTCAGAAGTTCCCTGAAATGTAACTGAACTTTCTGATGCTCTCTTCCTGTGACCTGCCAATAACCCTTATCTCCCCTGCCTTCATGACCCTCTAATATTTCCCTGGCTCTCCATTCCCTTCATCCTCCTAAAGAACTTGGCTACTTCCCAACTTGGATTCATCAAACACACCACCCTCCTTGGAAAGTCTCCCAGGCTTTGAAACAGCCTTACAGAACAGTAGCCTCAATTCTAGTTTGCAATTTTAAATTTCACGTACTACTTATTTTGATATCTGAACTAAAAATTGCAGTGTTACAGTCTTTACTAACCTTCAACATACATTACATATATGCTTCAGACATGAGAGGATACTATAGCCTTGTATTTTACCATGTTTTCCCACATTTTCCCACAGACTGCAGTTCTCTAAGGAAGTTTTAGACAAGCTGTTAAATATAAGTGCTGGAATATGCAGCTTTGTCAGTGTTTAAGCAAGCAGAGTGAATACAGCAATCTAAATATTTTTTTTGTCTGGCAAGAAGATAGCTGCTCAGAGCAACATGGTGATATTTGTTTTTTCAGTGTTGCCTATATCTTTAAGATATCACCTTGGAGTATTTATGAAAGACTAGAATGAGTTCAGTGTGGCACAAAGTTTAAGTTTGTCATCTCAAAGGTCATGATGAAACTGTGTCATGCGCCTTGGGTATACTAAAATTCAGCCTATACATTCAGAGGTGTGAGCGATAATGTCGAAAAGGCTATTGAATGGAAAAAATCTGCCATGGTGATGTGACAATACAGCAGTAAAGAACAGATACAGGTTAGCTGGTTGCAGCAGAGAAACTGAACAAAGATGGGTCAGTGGAATCTCTGTGTGGGTAAGTTTGTGAGGTAGCAAACTCCTAAAACCTTGCAACTATTGAGATAAAGTTAGGAATATTTGATACGGACAAGGTGACTTTTTGGCCAGCTGTTTCTTCTGTTACAGATAAACTAGACTATTCTTTGCAGTTGCTTGTCTATGCATCATGGTGGTTGGTTTTGGTGGGTTTTTTTTTACAATAAATCAGTGGCATCTGTCACGCGTGCATATGGTCTGAATTTTGTTTTCTGATCCATGGAAGACCAGTGTAAAATAGTACAAGAAATGAATAAGGGATGCAGCACAAATTTATCTGTAAAAAATTGAACTGCCAAAATATTTGAACCAGTTCAAAAAATTGAACTGAAAAATATTGTAAAACATAAAATCGCCTATTTCTTTCCACACATTGAAAAATTGAAATATGTTTAGTACTGTCCTGAGGTGTTAGATGGTGAGTTGGACTAGATGATCCTTGTGGGTCCCTTCCAACTCATAATATTCTGTGAATTCTGTGACTTCTGTGAAAACAAATGCAGAGGCCTTACCTTCTCATATGGCATGTGCTTCATCACCCAAAGCATCTCAGTAGCCCTTACTAATAAACCTGGTCCATTTTATTAGTATGCAGCTCTCCTGTATTGGGGGAATCAAGACTGTTAGAGAATTTGAGACCACCTCACAAGTGCTGAATAAAGGGGCTAATAATTTCCTTCAACCTACAAACTGGAAATAATTTCCTCTCTGACTGTCACCTTGTGGATTGGACATTAACATCCCTTTACTAAGGGCCTTTTTCTTATTTCTCTTGAGAAGGGGAAATTACATTTAACTATCAACAGTAAAGACATGTTTTTATGAAATTAAGGACTGTGATAGAAATAACTAGTTCTTTCAGGAACTGAAAATAAAGCCTATTGATTATTCTGCAAACTACTTGCATTTCATCAGCTTCAGTTTTTCCAAACTCAGGTTCTTTCACATCCTTCATAACTTTACATCGTCTGAGACTAAAATTTGAGATTTGCATTGTTCAACCGATCATTAAGAATATATTTGATGTTACTTATCTGCTAATTAAAAATATAACAGAATAGTAAAGTAAACTGTTCCTTATATTAAACAGGTTGGTAGCCTTAACCATGAAGGAAGCATTTATTAATATGTACTAATTCCATTTGTTTCAGGATCGTGTAAGAACAAAAGACAAACAGAAAACAAACTCTGCCCCCTTTCACTATTGATGTAGCCATTAGGTGCAGTGTTCCAGTTCTGAAGCCCCTAATATACTTCAGCCCATGAAAATTGATTAAAGAAGATGTACAATCATTCTGAATCACAGACTTTCCCAAGCCTTGTATGTGTAGGAGAGAGAGACATTTCCAGAAATGTCACACCCTTAATGAAAACAAATGTCATGTAAAAGAATGTGAACAAAACTTAGAGTACTCTGTAAAGTCTTGAAGAAGCCCCTACTAGTATCTCTAGCACCTTGCCTTCAGAGAGTCATCTGGCACTATCTAACCTGCCAGATCTTCCCAGAATTTTTTCTGAAGTAGGACAACTAGAAACTGGATCCCAGAAAACGTGATGAGGACACCTATTACCCTATACTGTAATAGTATCAAAACGGTCAGATTTTTCAAACATGTCTCAAACACCCTTCTCACTAAGAAGACCTGGCTTAAGAGTATGCTATATCTATGGTCGAGAATTTGGGTCACAGTCTATTTCTATACATGAACCCCAGTGCCTAGAAAAGTGGCATATTGAAAACAACCAACTCCCAAGGCACCTTAGAAGACCAGAGTCCAGGAAACTTGAAGTCTCTACTGGTGGTTCCTGTACAGTTACATCTGAAAATGAGGCTAAGAGTCCTTAAGCCCAGCTTGTGTCCTGTGGAAACTGTGGACAAACCTTTTTTCCTGACCATCTCCCTGT
>WEKX01003030.1:546-25791 GCA_013390025.1 Pitta sordida
TGGGACCGCCTGCCCCTGTGCCTTCATGGACTCATTCTCAAAATATCTCCAGCCGTCCTGGACCCCTTGTCATTAAGGGCTGTTTCACATGGTACCTTCCTAATTAAATCCTTAAACAGTCAGAAGTCTGCCCTACGGAAGTCCAGAATGGAGGTTTGGTTTGTGCCCTTTCTTGTCACACTGTCAGTTGAAAACTCTGTTATCTCATGGTCACTACATCCCAGATTTCCTCCTACCAAAATATCACTAACCAACCCTCCCCTAATTGTAAACCATAGGTTGAGCACAACCTCACCCCTGGTAGGCTCACTCATTAGCTGCGTCAAGAAACAATCATCAGTTATCTCTAGGAACATTCTGGACTCAGTCCCTGGCAATGTCATGGAACAGATAGTCTTGTGTGCTATTACGCAGCAACTGCAAAACGACCATGACATTAGAACTAGTCAGCATGGGTTTAGGAGNAGGGATTGACAGGAAATTTAATATGAGCCTGCAATGTACACAGGTGACTAAGAGGGTCAATGGCATCCTGGCCTGTATTAGGAACAGTGTGGTCAGTCGGACTAAGGAAGTTATCCTTCCCCTGTACTTGGTTCTAGTTGGACCACATCTTGAGTCCTGTGTCCAGTTCTGGGCTCCCCAGTTTAAGAAGGATGTTGAGCTGCTTGAGTGGGTCCAGAGAAGGGCAACAAGAATGGTGAAAGGACTGGAGAACAAGCCCTATGGGGAGTGACTACAGAACCTGGTGTTGTTCAGCCTCGAGAAGAGGAGACTCAGAGGCGACCTAATTGCTGTTTACAACTACCTGAGGGGAGGTTGCAGTCGAGTGAGGCTGAATCTCTTCTCTCAGGCTGATGACACCAGAACAAGAGGACATGGCCTTACGCTTTGCCAGGAGAGGTTTAGACTGAATGTTAGGGAGTGGTTTTTCACAGAGAGAGTCATCTCTCATTGGAATGGTCTGCCCAGGGAGGTGATGGAGTCACCATCCCTGGAGATGTTTAAGAGAGACTCGATGAGGAGCTCAATGACATGGTCTAGTAGGTGGGAGGTTTTGACGGATGGAATGTGGTGCTCATGGTTCCACGCTTGTGGGCCTTATCCCTGGGTGGGCATTCGCTTGGGAGTTGGACTAGATGATCTTGTGGGTCCCTTCCAACTTAGTATAACCAGTGAACCTGTGACTACCTCCTCTCTGCTCTGTTAAGTTCACAGCAGATATCAGGCAGATTAAAGTCTCCTGCAAGAGCTAGGGCAGCTGATCTTGAGGCTATCCCTAGTTTCTTGAAGAGCAATAGGTCTGCCTCTTTCTTCTGATCTGGCGGTCTATAACATACTCTGAGGAGAATTGCAGTTTTATTGGCTATCCCTCTTACCTTGACCCATAGGCTCCCTACTTGATCATCCTTGATGTCTAGTTCCATGGTATCAAGGGTTGTTCTAATCTATAGGGCCACTCCTCCCCCCCTTCATCCTCTGCTATATCTTCTGAAGAGTGTGTAGCCTCCCCATGTAGCACTCCAATCGTGCACATCATCCCACCATGTTTCCGTGATGGCAACTATATCATATCACTCCTGTTGCACCAAAACCTCCAGCTCTTCCTGTTTATTACCCAGGCTGCGTGCATTAGTATACATACACTTCAACTGTGTTGCCGAATATGTTTTTGACTCATTTTTACCAGTTGCCATACCATGTTTGATTCAGTCACCTAGAGTAAAAGTTTTATTTAGAATAAACATATGGTAAAATATGATGATCTCATCGCAGCAAATGCTGAATGTCTGATTTATTCTTTTATTCTCAGACAGACTCATGGTAAAGAGAGAGGTTACAGATGTGTGAAGTCTAGAAAAGTTGTTCTAAGTCTTCTGATGATACAGTTGGTAAAATGTGTTATCTCTTTTGGAAAAGACATTCATTAATCACTAAAGGCTCCAACATTAGAAAATACGGAACAGTAAATTTAAGCACCACCTTTTTTTCTACAGGTCACTTGCTGTAACTCTTTTCTAAAGTAAGCTGAGAAAAAAACAGTAGATATTAGAGTCAAGGCAATAAGCAAGTGAAAGTACTTAAAGAAGGAGAATCCTTACATGATCTTATGCATATGCTCAAACCTTGTAATTAATGGATACTAAGAGATGCTGGGTAGTTGAGGTATTTTGTTAACATCGTGCTTCTCTTCTCTTTGCACTTTTAGTTTCTATTACATTTATAATATAATTTCAGAGTACTCTAAATATTTCCACTTTGAAAGCATGATGTAGTACTACTTCCTCTGACAGCATTACAAAATAGTGCTTGCAGCAGTCAAAGATATCAAATTATTTCTGTCTGTTACTGGTTTCCACTTTTGTGCATTGCAGTCTACAATTTTAGAACAATAATCCTCATAATTCATAGTAGTGGTGTATTGCAATGTTGAGCTGTGGGGTTTTATGGCTTTACAAAACTTGTGGAGAATATTGCATTGCATTCAGGTCTTTATAGGTAAAAATTCTATATCATTAACCTAGTAGAGTGGACCCCTGCCAGTATGTGGTTTTGCACTTTGCGGGTTCACCCCATCATGGGTTCTCTTTCCACAATAATTCTCTTCTGGGCATGCATGGTGTGCCCCATGAAGAGCTAATATGTAAATAAACTAATGAATATTTAATTAAGCCATGCCCATCATCCCACCCACCTCTGCTCTGGGGTGGCTGCAGGGCATTCCCAGGACTGCTCTGCAACCTGTGACGTGTCAGCAGAGATTCGGCCCCTTCCTGGCCCACCTCACAGGATGCCCAGGCTGTCCCAGCCCCACTCACTCCACCCACAAGGCTGCCAGGGCTGCCCAGACCCTTTCTCGCCCATCTTGGTCCATCTGCGAGGCTACTTGGGCTGTCTGAGCCCAGCCCAGCCCAGTCAGCTCTGCCTGCAAGGCAATCAGTGCTGTCTGGACCCAGCTCGACTCAGCCCACTCCTACTGCAAGGCTGCTCTGCACTCATCACCGTGCTCCGCTCGAGCGCTCAGAGCTTGTTGCTGGGCCGTGGTAGGTCTGCCTCTGCTGGGCATGAGCAAGCAGGAGCCACCATTGCCACTGCCACCGCCTGTCCCAGGTCCAGCTCACAAGCAAGCACGCTTGCAAGCAAGGTCAGGAAAATCTTCCTGATATGAAACATCTGCTCTGCTCAGCTCAGCTTCGCCTGGGTCTAGCAGGGGGTAAATTCTGATGCTGGCATCGTCAAACTCCCAGTGGGAGGCAGATGAATACAGCCACTGCTTGCTTACAGCAGGAGGGGTGGGCAGGGTCCAGATCCCGCACATTAGCAGATCGATCCATTCTATGCCACACGGGTACCAACTCAAGCCACCTCCCATTAACTGCCTGGTTGCCATCACACTGTGTCATGATGCAGCATTTGCTTGCAGGGTGCTGGCTCCTGACGCCCTTACCAGGCCTGGCCAGGGCTGGCTAGATAAGAGCCCACTGCCACTGAGTTAGTGCTGTGTGGCGGTGACACCTCTTGACAGAGTGCTGCTAGAGCGCTCCACTCACAGCATCAGCCAGGCACCAATCATCCCGCCCGCCGCCCCTGTGGGCAGCAGCAAACTGCTTCTGCAAGCACCACTTTTTAGCTACACTACGAGCACAATAAGTGCTTCTTTAGTGGTGCCAGGCCAAGTCAGTTTGTGCGTTCCAGGGGTTGGCGCTGCTGGAGGGGCAGCCTTGGCCTGTCCATGTTCTTACCCTGGAAAAAGCAGTCCCGCTCCCATGGAGATGGACATGACTGGATCCCTCCACATGCTGCCATGCACCATCGCCTGCTACCATGACAACAGGTGTTCTTGTGGCACATCTGTGTAATACCCTTGACTCGGCCGGGCTCAGGCTGGGGGGGAAACTGCATGGCTAGATTGATTTCACCAGGAGATCCTGCTGGCTTGAGAGTGTGTGTGGTTGTGTTTGTCCCAGAGTCACTGTTTCAAAAGCCAGGCAAGCGGACCAAGTGGTAGAGGGTGCCTGCTTCACCCCTCCCCCCGCCCACCCCCATGTCCAGAACGTGGCTCTGTGAACCAGGGCAGCCCCTCAGCGCAGCAGGCCTGTTGCTGCCACTTGTGCTGTGATGCACAGGAACAATGCACTGGGAGGTGGGGATGGTGCCTGAGCTGCTGGCAGAGGGGTGCCTTCCCCACATGGGAAAGGGAGGCCAACTCGAGCTGGCCAGCCAGAAGGAGCAGTAACTGGGTCCAATGGCTGTCCTGCTAAGCTGGGCAGAGGGGTAGAGGGGCTGTCTGGGACAGCACTGAGTGCAAACAATGTTGTCCCCGGGATCTGTGGCCCTGAAGCTCCAGGCATGGAGAGCCCAGTCCAGGCAAGACCTGCACCAGCAGCCACCTGCTCAGGGGGCCATAAGGAATGCTGCAGGGAGTGGCCAGAAGACACTCCCTGCATTCTCCTGACATGTCACAGGCTGTGGAGCAGTCCTGGGAAGGTCCTGCAGCTGTTCTGGAGCTGAGATGGATGGGGCACTGGGCGGGGCTTAACTGAATATTCATTAGCTCATTACCTTCACAGAGTGAGGGCTTCATGGAAGGGGAAGGAGACCCGTGGCAGTGCGGAAGTAGGGAGAAGACTGTATTAGGTACTGATTTTTGGTTTAGTAAACAGAAATGCCTAATAAGGAATTCTTTCATTTTTAGAAACTCATTTAAAAAAAAAATACACATTTAGTAGATGCAATCTTGTTTTCTTTATCCCCTCAAAAGCTATAAAAGCAAGTCTAAGCATTAAATCCCTCTACAGTAAGGGAGAAAATATTTTCATAAAGAGTTAGATAAATATGAATAGTGATTAACTTATCCTCCCCAAGGATTGGATGGAACTAGCACCAGTTTTTCTCTCTAAATATTGGTTTTGCCAGTGATGAGAGATATGATAAGCTCTATATAATTGGCAAAATAACAGTATTCTGTTGAGGTAAGAAATGAAAGTTACTGACCTTCACGGAGTTAATTGGAAGGACAGGATTTTGTACAATAACTATTTATTTCCAAACATGAGAAATGCAAGATATGTGTTCATGCATGCATACATTAATCCATATAGTGTACAAAATGTGCTATGAAGAAGCTCTTAATATCTGAGCCATGATACTGATAATACTGTGATTAATGTAATTAATGCTAATTAATATATTCTTGGCGCAATATTGGACACCACAGAGACACATGAAATGTATTAGTTGTTTATCATTTAAATGTACAAGACTACGTATATTTTTTTCCTGATACCAGCTTCTTACCAATAACCGTGGGAATTATTTTTCTTCAGCACTGATCTGTTTTTATTTAAGTGTCTTACTGCACTTGCCAAACCTCTGTTCTCTGTTAAGGTATGGGAATTTTAAATGAACAATTTACTGCTTCATTGTAACTATAGCTGACTTCAAGAAGGCATTTGACACCTTAAACAGCAGCAGTGTGTTTCCGTCTAATATAGAGTTACTTAGAAGAAGTATTGGTTATCAGAGTTTTTTTACGATACATCTAAAAACACTAGTAAAGTGTTGCAAGAAAATATTCTTACCCAATTTCTTTTCATCTTTATTGCACACATCACATCTGACAAAACACTGAGTACAGCTTTAGATTCATTATTCAGGACAAGCAAGTCCCATAAGTATCCATAAAAGTCCTGAACAACTACAATAAGCCCCTGCCCACTCGCAGTCCACTTCTCTGCAGTCTCAATAAATCGCGGATTAGTTTTCAGCAGAAAGTGGGTCTGGTCCGTACACATGTGCAGAGAATGCTGCAAACTCAGTCAACTTATGAATATTTAATGAGATAATGAATATAATTGGCACTGCCCACCACCCCTGCCCACCGCAGTTTCCCAGCACCATCTATTTTCACCATTTAAGAGTAAGGGAAATTGCTACTATCACCCTGGAGCTGGGACCACTGCCGGGTGGGCAGAGTGGAGGCAGAGGGGCTGTGGCAGCACTTCCAGGCACGACAGTACAGTGGCAGCAGCGCAGCAGGCACCACATCTGATGACTGGGGCAGGGCAGGAGATGGGAGCTGCCACATCTGATGACCAGGGGGTGGCAGCGGCTGGGAGCTCAGTTGTGGGGATGGGAGGGTGGGTGCCAACATCCCAACAGGTCCCAGTGCTGCCTCTGGCTCAACCAGCTATGGCCTACAGCATGATGGGGAGAGATGTTGCTTCCATCCTGAAAGCCTTGATGCTGCCATGCTGCTGGTCTGGTCCTGTTCCAGGGGGTTTGTCAGAAGGGGGAAACCCCTCCTGTGCAAAGCCATTTCCCCTTCTGCCCTCCATTTCAAGGCTGGCAGAGCAGCAGCCTCACTCAATGTCATGGCAGGGGCAAGGGGTGAAGCTTCTACCCATGTCAACTTCATGGGAAGCTGAGTGCTGTTGTGGGGAAAGGGAGATCAGACCTGCCAGCACTGCCATAAGAGCACAGGCTCTGCACCCAATCAGCTACTCTGAGGAGGCAGCCATTGACTCCAGGGTTCCTGGCAGCGCCAGCTGCTGTGGAGTTTCTGTACTCTGAAACACAGCTCTGGTCCAGAAGCTGGGATTCCTCAACCAGGAAGTGGCAAAAGGCATTTCCTTCTCTTTCCTGAGGTGCTACACTGCGCACTGCACTCCCAGGACCACCCTCCAGAGCTCATTAGTGGAGGGGGCATGGCTACAGGTAGGACTTAATTGAAAATTCATGGGTTCTGTGTCTTCATGGATTTCATCATTTGCATCTCTTCCATGGACCCTTTCCCCCATGAAATCCAGGAGCGAAGTGTATTGTTTGCTGATTTTATTACTCTTCCAAAGGAAAGCTTTAACTGTGCACAGCACTTTCAAATACTTAGTAGAAATGCAACCAAGGTGAAACATTAGGCCATCATACTTTGGCAAAGACGTCTTAATAATGGCTTTAATATCACATAGCTCCATTTGAACAACTCTACTCTTTCTATTCTCATTAGTAGAATGTTTCTAAGATATCTTTCTTTGTTTTTGTTGGAAGAATACAGTGTGTGTCATTCTGAAGAAGGTGGCTTCATGTGTACTGGGATTGAAAAACCATCCTGGGGATTATTTGCGTCCAAATAAATTTTCAGTCTCTCTGTTGAAGTGTATCACTTCAGTCATAAAGGGAATCCCATAACTTTTTGTCAATGGAGATCTATTCTTCTGAAACAGTCGGCAAAATATATCAAGTACCTAGAATGGATACTATTGGCTCATGACTAGTTATGAACAGTACTATTTTTAGATTATCCTTTGTACATGTTTCAGTAGAAATAATGTAACTTGTTACTAGTTAATATCTATTACTTACTGTAATATTCTAGGAAGAAAATCAAATTTCAGTCCTTTTTCCAGTGTATATTAAAGGAATATACATATAGACACATATATTGCTGATACATTTTAAAACTTTCTCTTCGAAAAAAAATCAAACAAAAAAACAACCAACCAAATAGAAAAGCTTATTCTGAAAATGAAAAAAAATGTTTGAAAATTATTCTCTCACTTCTCTTGCCAGTTGATTCTAAACTCAGAAGCTGAATTCCATAGCTCTGTCTTACATATGACATCATACACAAAATAGTAGCATTATGATTATGATGTTGGTCTCTTTCTTTTTGAAATGCTAAACTTTAACTGTAAGCCACTTAGTGCCTCTGTATGTATTTTCTGTATGTAGAAATGCATTTTCTGAATAACTTCAGCAGCCAGAGGGTATGACCAGAGACAAAATGGTAGAATAATATCCTGCAAACATTTTTCTAAAGTAAGGACAAATTTGAAAGTCTAATTATCACTACTGAAGAACTTAAAATAGTGTTTTGAAGAATGCAAGATTATTGCTAAAATACTTCATCTTCTTATGTCATAAAATACTTGGAGATATTTATCCCCTTTATTTTGTATATTAGATCATACTAATGAAATATTATATAACATACCTAATTTTGGTACATTTATCACTTAAAGATTTTTTTTAAGAGACCTTTTTTTGGATAGAATTAAAAGTAAATTACTCAAAGGGATGATACAGCTGTGCCACATTTTCTTGTTTTGGCTGGAAAATCTACATGGAATCAGAAAATTTATGAGAAATAAAAATATGTATTAACATTAATATTGCAAGGATCTTAAAAAAATTCAAAGCTTTTGTTTTAGAGTATATTTAGAAGATCACCAGCATTCTTCCATTTTATAAATTTATACAAATTATCATAATTAACAACATTTATCTACACCATTTCTAAATTCCATCCAGTTACATTCCATTCATGTCTGGACCCTAAAGTGTAACGTAGACCTTGACTTCTGATCTTTCTCTTCAGGTTTTTTTTACCTCTTTCTTCCTCACTCAGAGAGTTTATTATCCAAGCAGTTTCAGCTTCTATATTTTTGCAGGATACCTATTTCATCTCCTAGTAGTTTCTCACAGACATAAGAAGGTGAGTGTCCCCATCTCTCATGCGGGAGACCAGGAGTTTGATTCCCACCAGGGAGGCAGGGGTGCTGTTTAAGAGTCAGACTTGATGATCCTTGTGGGTCCCTTCCGACTCAGAATATTCTGTAATTCTGTGACTTCATAGCTATTCTGTATTACAGAAGATTAATCATAGAAATGTATCATATATGTATTTACTTAGAACAAACACACAAGTACATGAAGTTGTTTTCTGAGTTCTTTTGCTCTCGCTACTTTTTTTGGGGGGGGATGGGGAGAGGGTCATCTGACTTGTAATGTCTTGTAAGCCTTTTCCTTAGAATTTCCATCCACTTCAACATGCAGAATCACAGGAAACCACTTTTCATTGCTTTTGATCAATGAAACTGTATTTCCTTCATGAAATCTTTAACAGACTATTTAGGGAGACATCAGAGGAAGGCTATGATGCCATGAATAATGCCTACATTTTGTTACACATGCACCATGGACATCGATTTTTCACCTACTGAGAAATTTTTAATATTTTTCATTCTACAACACAGGAGTGCTTTCATAAGAATTTTATTCTGTGCAGGTGAACATGTTGTTGACTGGTCAGCAGTTTGTCAGCAATTTTTCATAGATACACACTGTCAATTCTATAGTCGCTGGTATCTGTTCGTATGTTCCAAAAGTTAATTACTGTCACATGGAGGTGGTCCAGTTTAAGACGATCTAAGGGAAAGTCTGTCTGTTTTCTCTGTTGAAATACACTTGGACTGAGAGAATTTTTCATTCTCTTAGCAAAAATGTCATTATATGAAAGGAAAGAAGAGATTATACTTGTCATGTTGGTGTTCTCTTCGCTGAGCTGCTGATAAAATTCTGATCGCTTCAGGTTGCTGGCTTTCTCTGTAATTTCCCAACATTAGATGTGAGAGAGAGCATCTTCTGTAGCTTTGACAGCAGCTACATTTCCTTTTACTCTGTTACCAAAAGACATATCATCCTGGAGCTTTTTCTGATGTTTCTCAGGATCCTTCAGATCTTGCACAACTCAGTGCATTTTACTCAAATGTGTTTTTATCTTCCTTTACCAAATTCCTTCTAATCTCTCATCTGTATATCTATTTCAGTGTCATTAATGTGGACATCCAACTGATTTCTACTAATTTCTAAGCAGTCTCTGTTTATTAATGAAACATCTTTACTGTTGTGCTGATGTTCTTGTTACATTTTACGGTTGAAAAAAAAAATTAAGGAAGTGTGTCATCTAGAATGATGGCAAGTTCTGTTAGTTGATACTGATGATGTGTGATAGTCAAGAAAGAGAGAAAAAAGGACATGACTTCAGAGCAGGGAACAAGCAAACTTTTCGTTGAAATACCCCTTATTTCATTTCCTGCTTATAATTTAACTTTTTACTTGTTTGGAAAGAATCTGGGAAGAAAATTCTTTCATCTTATGAACTGATTCACAGATTCACTGATTATCCCAAGTTGGAAGGGATTCACAGCACCACTGCCTCCCTGGTGGGAATCAAACCTCCCATCTTCCACATGAGAGACGAGGACACTCACCACTGTACTAAAGTGGATTTTCAATGACTTTGTCAAAAAAATAAGAGGATTTTTTTGTTTAGCTGAAGCTTCCAGCTGTAGAAAGAATGTTTATAAATGATAATCAAGTAATCAAGACTGTGTAATGCAAAATTGACTGACCAATTAGAAATTTTATTTTTAAAATGTGTAGTATTTAATTGTAATAATATCCCCATATCTACAATGTTTTATATTAAAAAAAATAAAGGTTCATCACTTTGCTTGGTGTATTGTTTTTGTCTACAAATATGCTATGATTTTCCATGAGGACAGAGTTTTGTTCACATGCAGTTTCATTGTTCATGATAATGAAAAGGACAGTTTAATCTAGAACTACCGTTCCTCTGAAAATTATAGTTCTTTCAGTAATTGTTTCAGTAACAAGCAAATCCATGATTGTCTTATCAATTAATCAGTTAATTAATTTATAATATAAATCAATCAATTAACTAAGAGCTAACCTTTAAACTCTTAAAATAAATGACAATCTGACATGAAATACACTTTATGAAAAAATAGCTGAACAAATCCTCTGTTGTTATTATATTATTATTACTACTTCTACTACCAGTACAACAGCAACATATTAATTATGACTACCCCTTATTTAACTTTCATTACCTGTGATGGAAAGCAATAACCACTGAATTGTCACACAAACTTCTAACCTCTCAAAATACTCCTAAGTACAGTCAGGTCTCCTCTACCATGGTACCATGGGTCCTGCCCCCTACCCGCAAAGCCCTCCGTCCGTGTAGAATGGCAGCTCATTAATATGCAATTTGCCCCGCACCCTCACACGGCCAAGCCAGGTTGGGCAGCATGGGACAGGAGTCAAGCTGGGGTGGGGACCACAGGATGGGAGTTGAGCTGAGCCGGGGCGGGTACCACAGGATGGGGACTGAGCTGGGGAGAGGCAGGCACCATAGGATGGGAGCCGAGCAGGGGCGGGGCTGGCACCACAGGAAGGGACCCGAGCCGGGGCGAGGTGGGCACCACAGGATGAGAGCGGAGCCGGGGTGGGTGCCACAGGGTGCGTGCAGGACGGGCAGAGCAGTGCACCCACGGTCCATGCAGCACAACGTGGGGGTTGATTGACTATTCATGACTGCCTAATTTGAATATTCATCCATATCAGGTCGTGCATGAGCAGTTGCGAAACGGGCCTCCTTAATCACTGAAAAACTGCTAAGATGTGAAGCCATTGTCGGAGGGGCATGAAGTGGAAGAGGGTTGACTGTAATTGTAAATTCATATATTCAGAACATCAACACGTGACAGAAAGAATTAAAATTCAATAATTAGGAACCGCAGATTTAGATATTTGAATCTTTTTAGTTGTCTGTTGCTTTTCATGAACTTACAGGATTTGTAGTTTCAAAGAAAAGAGCAGATGCAATATATTTTGATTTTACTGAAACATTTGATGTGCTGTGTTGTGAAACCACATGAAATTAATTCAAGTTGGCTAAGATAAGAACAGTATCACAAAGATTGATCAAAATCATTGAAAAATCATAAAGAACGAAGCATGATGATAATTTCAGCTTTGCTGTGGAGAAGTTTCTGAGAAGGATGACAAGATCTCTTCCCTCATTTTTTCATGTTTTTTATCTGTTGTGTGATGATACAAATAGTATATGCTTTATTTATTTATTTATTTATTTATTACTTACCTGAGAGAATAGATAACATCCAGACAGACTTGGACAAGTTTGAGACGTGGGCCCATGTAACCTTATCAGGTTCAATGAGGTCAAGTACAAGGTCCTGCTTCTGGGTTAAGGTAACCACTGTTATCAAAATAGGGAAGAAGGATTTTAGAGACCAGCTGCTCTGAGAAGGATTTGATGATACTAGTGGATGAAATGTTGGACATAATTGAGTAATGTGCACCCACAGCTCAGAATCATAGTGTCATGGTATTGAAATTGGATAAAACTTCTAAGATCATCAAGTCCAACCATCAACGCAGCACTATCCCCATGATGCCTAAACCATATCATAAGTGCCGTATCTACACATTTTTTAAGTCCTTCAGAGATGGTGACTCCAACACATCCCTGGGTAGTCTGTTCCAATGCTTGACAACTTTTCTGTGAAACAGGTTCTCCTCATAGCTGATGTAAACCTCCACTGGTGCAACTTGACATTGTTTTCTCTCATCTTGCCACTTATTACCTGTGAGAAGACATTGACACCCACCTCACTACAACTTCCTTTCAGTTAGTTGTAGAGAGCAGTACGGTCCCCTGTCAGCTTCCTTGTTACCAGACTAAATTTTTCTCCAGGCTTTCTTTGGTAGAAAGCCAACTACGTCCTGAGCTGCCTGAAGACACATAACCAGCAAGTCAAGGAAGGTGATTCTGATCCTGTACTCTTCTCTGATGAGGCCCAAGCTGGAGCACTGTCTCCAGTTCTGAGATCCTCAGCACACAAAAGACATGGATCTGTTGGAGCCAGTCAGGAGGAGACACAAAAATTATTTGGAAGGATGGAACTGACAGAATAGGAGCTGTTGAGCTTGGAGATGACTCTGGGAACACCTTTTTTCAGCCTTTTAGCAGGGCCCAAGGACAAGGGGTAATGGCTTTAAATGAAAAGAAAGTAGATTTCAGCTAGATATTAAGTGGCATTTTTCCCAAGGAAGAGCAGTGAAAAACGACACTAGAACATGTTGCCCAGAGAAATGGTAGATTCCCCATCCCTGGAGTTATTCAATGTCAGGTTACTCTGAGCAACCTGATTTAGTTGATGCCCCTGCTCATTGCAGAGGGGTTGAATTACATGACCTCTGAAGGACTCTTCCAAGCAAAATCATAATGATTCTATTATTTGATGTAAATTCTTAGGTACATGCTTTCTTCTTGAAGTTAGGTTGAGAACTTGGAGGTAAAAGTTGTGGATAGTTGCCTTTTTTCCCCAAGAGAATTTGAAGTCGAGAGAAGAATAGCTAAGAGAAAGTTTCCAGCAATGTTATTGTTGATTTGAATTAGAATCATATTTTTTGCCAAGCTAGATTGTACTTAAATCTTATACTTAAACAAATGTCTTTTTGGCAACATGAGAATCATATGACCGCCCTACATAACAAGGATGATGATAAATGCAGTGATTTTACATTAAATACTTGGATAATTTAAGAAGGATATCACTGAATTATGTAGAAACTGAGACTATCTGTATAAAATCTTCTAGTCCATGGAAATATGAAATGAAAAGACTAAGGAGGATGTGATGGTTGTAACTGGAGAGGGAATGGGACTTCTTTATTTCTGTAATCTAAACCACAGTGTGTGCACCATTCAACTGACTTAATTTTTTCTACTTCTGTGTAGTAATAGATTTATTCCATTTATGTAGAGTAATTCATCCTCTCTCTACTTCTTTTGTTTCAATTTGTGCCTAACTCTACCTCACTAACAATAAAGTGAAAGGGTTTGACAGAAGATTTTAATGAGAGCTTAGAGAAATTCTGGTTAGTTAGACAGCTTGCTTTAAGATGAATAAATAATAGTTTGCAAGTATGTGAATCTAGGGAGAGCTTAATTAAAGTGAATGGGAAATTGAACTGAAAATAAAATAATTTCTAAAAAAGGCAGCAAGAATGGGAAAAAAATCAGTCAGGGAAACTGCTGAAGGGGTGAAAACAAAACACAAGTACCAGAAAGTCAAAACAAAATGTTTCATAATCATGCTGTGGATATTCTTTCTCATAGTTCTTTCTACAGACTTCCTCCATAGACACCTAACACATGGGGAAGAGGTCTCCCTAGTGTTCTTCCACTGTGGGACTGACTGTGAAAAACACCTTGCATCAGCTGAAGGGTTTACCTATATGGAGACATTTTCAGGCATAAAACTGGCAGAATAATTAGTTCACTTTAAACTTTTCTAATATAACTCTCCCCTGTAAAACTTATTTTGAAAATAAGTGCTTTTATTATATAGAAGTAAAGTAAATAATCTGGAAGACATCTGGATTTCCTCAATGATTGACTGTGTGAGTTATATAAGCATAGCTTGAGTAAAATTGATTGTTATAGCTATGATGCTAATTATCCCACATAAATAGACATACTATGGACTATAATGACAAAACATGCCCCTTTTCCCAATATGTAAACTATTAAGCATGGAGAACAAATTAAACATGTGAAGAAAGATTGCTTTTCTTTTTTTTTTTAAAGAGGTACAGTATGAGTCATTGAATATGTTTTGAAAATATATTCTGTGAAGAACAATTGAACTACTGGGTTTTTGACCTGTGAACTGAAGGCTGATAGAGGCCATGTTAACATTTTTAGAGAGAGGTAATAACTTTATAGGCTAAATTGTGAGTTTAAAATAAATTAACAAAATCTGACAAGAAGTGGCAAAATCCAAGCTAAATGCTTGTTAGATACAGGTGCTGTTAATTATTGCTTATTATGCTAATAAGGCCACTGGAGAAAAGAGTAATTAGATATTTGCCATTGGAAAGGACGATACATGAAGGATCTGGCTGTCAGCTGGAGTAGGTGGTCATTTCAGATGCAAAAGGCAGTCTCTGACAGTAGTAGGCACTTACATGGTCAGGGGCAGAGGCAGCAAATGTAACTTTGCACCTAAATGGACATGAAGGCATTTAATTAAGGGAAGACTAATACACCTTGATTTTTGGATTTTTCTGATTTTACTAAGCTCTTTTCAGGTGTTTGGTTTGGGGCTTTCTTTGTTGATTTATGAGTGGGGTTTTTTTATTGTCTGTTCCCATGGAAATTTAGTCTGTGAATTGGGTTTTTTTAGGGGATATAAGAGTCAAGCACTTAGTTGTCATTAATTTTCTCCGGAAATTGCAACCATACCCTGAGCTTTTTTTTTTTTTTTTTTTTTTCCTATAAATTCCACTCAGTAATTCATATTACTTTGAGAAGCTACTTTGAATTTTTTTAGGGAACGTGGTTTTTTGACATCAGTCATCACAAGAGTAACTTACCCATGAGAAACATTGTTGAGTTTTTAATATAAGTAAAATTTATTTTAAAATCTGGCATGAATTTGTAATTAACTTGGTCTTTCCCATTATATGAAAGTAAAAAATGTTTCTAATATATAGAAAAGTGAACACAAGTTAAAGCAAGAAAATCTGGTCACTTGAGAGGACTGAAATGTGAAAAAGAGCCAAATCCATTTGATTGCAACTGCCTTTGGTGATAAACTATTTCATAATGGTAGTCATGGCAAAACTTAAAATACTTGACTAGCAACATTACGAAACAAGATCCTATGAGGACATTGAACATGCTTTGATTTGTTTTAAAAGTTAGTGAGTTCTGTTTTGGCTATGAATTAGAAAAGCTAATTTAAGAAATACTCAAAGCTTTCTTCAGCTTTCAATCTGAAGTTTTCTGCATGCCAAAGTACTTTGGCTTCACAAGGAGAACTTCTAGTGCCAGAGGCAAAAGTATGGTACTTAAAGCTGAGGGATAGACATGAATACGTGTTTGGCTTTGCAGCTGTAAGTCCTGGTAAACTCATCTCTCCACACCACAAATCAAACTCATGGACTAAGAATATCTATAGTGCATAAACTAGGAGCTAAAGTCACTAATGAAAAGTCCTCTGAACAATCATGGAACAGCAAATTGAACAAAAACCTTACGACATTTACATATAATCACAGAATATTCTGAGTTGGAAGGGACCCACAAGGATCATCGAGTCCAACTCTTAACACTGGCAGGAATCATTTGCAGCACATAGAGCGTGATTTCCAAGTAATTGGAAATTTTTCATATTTTGAATATCAAACTAAACTGATGGAATATTATGCATTTTAGATTTCACTGTATGTTTTCCAGAGAGAGAATCATCTGTTTATCTGTTCATAACATTTACACAGTAGCTCACATGTGATCCCTGCAGCTCAGGAAGGTGTTCTATGTTTGGAAAGACTACATGTTTCATTAAAATTAAAAATAATAAAAAATAAAAACCAAAAGTTATAAATTTAAATAAGAAAGAAAATTTGTCATTAAATCTGAAGTATAAAAAATATTGAGGCCTTTCAAGTCTAAATATCACCCTCCAGTTTATTTCAAAAAGATTTTGTATGAGAAAAACCTTGTCTGGAGTTTTTAACTCATGTAGTTTAGGCACTTAAGCTATTTTTTAATATGTTGATCACATCATGTTACACCATGAGGTGTGTCCTGTTAAATAAGAACAATGAGCAACATATGGGCAATAGTTTTCGTGAAAATTTGAGAAATGTTTTTAGAAAACCTCCAGGACTTGATTCCCCAATATCCAGTACTCTATGATGCAAGATGACTGTAAATTATTACTGATACAAAAAATTGTACTTCATGCCATTGCAATGTTGATTCTAATATTCTCCAGGTTAGAGTGATAAAGGGACACTCAGCAGAGCCTGGTGTGACTTCCTTACCAGGGTTTGGCAGTAGTGGAACTGAGCTAGGCAGATTGTAATATGCCTAATGTTCATGGTGCCAACTGGCCAGCAACCAGATGGATCTTTCTTGTCTAAGGAATACTGCCTTGTTCACCATGTTCTTCACCTTTCACAGTGAGCAATAACTATATCACCAAGTAGTTTGACTCAAGATGCAGTGAATATGGACAAACTTGCATTAGTTTTATGCAAATATTGTGAGTAGAGGTTAATTTGGATGAGTTTCTCTTCTTATGTAAGAACTATCATATTAAGCAAATAAGAAAAGGTCCCTGTCTTAGGTTAGCATTATGATATGTGTGGTAAATGCATCTTAGTATTTTGTATTCCATGTTGTTGTTTTAAAACAGCATGGTCTGTAGAACCCCTTTCCCTCATGCTGAGATGGCAAATCCAGGAAAGCAATTTGAGGCATTTCGACAGCANTAGCCGGGCTAATGAATTTTAGGTACTCCTCATTCACCAGTGTTTTGTTCCTTGGGATTCTGGGGAACTGAATTTATGTTCCATAGACACACCTAAATTGAAACAAAGAATCTCAACTATCTGCATCAGAAGGCTCCACATCTAGCCAGGAAAAAGGTTTTGGCCCTTCCTTCCCTTCCCCTACCCCAATCCAGGGGAGGAAAATATCGGACAGTGTCAGACTGAAAACAACAGTTGTTTTTTCCTCTCTTGTTGTTCCTTAACTCCCTGCAGGAGAGTTTTTCATTATAATTTGTGCATTCCAGTTAATAAATAATTGTTTCCATTTTCTTCTTCACTTCCTTTTGACGAGAGAAATCAATTTAATTGGAATTGGTGGGAAGGAAAAAATCTCACTCTAAATCACAACAATCCCCTAACTTTATTTCCAACTGCAGTCAACACTATGTGCTTAGGAATAGAAGAATAAGATCTGAATAATTACAGTGATTTTGAGGCAAGAGCCAAAGACCAGGCACAAAGAAGATGAGATATATAAAGCATTCAATAGACACAACATTTGGCAGAAAAATTAGTTTCCAATAGCTGAACAAAGACATGATCCCACAGCTTCAGGAGCAGAATTTACTAGGAATTTATTTCCAGTAGTTTAACTAATAAGTCTAGATAACTGTCTCCAGCCTAACATCATTGTAAGGAAGGAGCATCCAGAATAACCATAGATTTGGAGATCCAGATCAAATCCTTGCACACTGATCTTTTAGAAACATCCTAGGCCAAAAATTCAACATTCAAAGTAATTGTTGTTAAAGATTACTTGTGGGAAAGAGTGCTTCATATTTTCTGCCTTACCACAATGGTCTCTGAGCACAATGTGAATGTTATCAGCATGAATTAAGATCAAATAGATAAGCAATAGGGATAAAAGCAGGTTAGGCGTAAAAGAAGAAAGAAAGACGAAAAATGGTGTCAATGTAGGATAAAAATTTATTGTGGTTTGAAACAGTGTTCCAATGCAGAGTTTGCAGTTGTTCAGCCATGGAATACCTTGATGATCAAGTCCTACTATAAAACAACAATCATGACTATATTTGGCTAAGTGTAATGTTGAATTGTTAACACTAATATTGAGCTGGATTATTATTATTTCTTTGATTATTATTTTTCCTTTAATTATTATTTAATACTTTTATGTTTGGGGGAGGGGGGTTAGTTTAAGATAAAATTCATTCCTTCATTCACTTCAGTTACACCTGAGACTGAACTGCTGAGATGAGTGAAAGAGCTGTAGATCATAGATTTATTTCTTTATTTAGTCCTACTTTTTTGTAGTTTCTTTACTCTTAATAATTAATAGATAGAGTGGAATTTGTTTTGTCATTGAAAACAAACAAATAAATCTTCAATACACTACCTAATATGCAGAATTAGTAATAGCTAAAGTAGTTACAAAGTAATACTCCATTGGAAATGCAGTAGAAATTAATAAAAGTTATATAAACATGTATATTGCCTAAGGCATAAAAGAAGGCTTTTAATTCACAGTACTACATAGGAAGTAAGATATCTTGATTTCACTGTGGTCATTGCCCGCTATATATATGCTGAATAGATGCTTTGAATATACATAAATGTGGTGCTATTCTTCTAAATCTCATTTCAGCAACCAACTTTCCCTGGGGAGGCTTGGGGGGGGGGGAGGGGGAAATTCAGAGTATTATTAGTACATTACTCAGCTGTCAAAAAAAGAATTAGAATGATCAGCTAAGAGTGTAGCTATAGTGAGATAGCTTTAGGTTCTTTGTTCATAAATTCTTTTTAATTTAACAAGCGAAAAATTTAAACTTTTTCAAAGATTGATTAAAAATTTGAGAAGTATGACAAGACAGACTGAGATTTGGATGCAAAAAGATTTTTCTATATGGTGCCTGGAAGATATGAGCCACCTACAAAATGAAGCTTCTGTTACAGATTAATGTTGCATATTGTTACAGTTTTAGTTCCTTAATTAACTAAATTATAAATAACTTCTTGGCCTGTTCTGAAGTCACCAAAATTTCTGCTTTAGCCAAGAAAGAGAAAGAGCAAAATGCAGTATATTTTGAGTCAAGTTCTCCAAAATGTAGTGAGTTGAAACTCTCCCAGTATTAAATATCATTTTTCCATCAATAGAATAGATTAAATTTGAGTCTACTTTTGAGATAGATTTTCTTATAATTTTAGTGTAATCTTTAAAGGATTGCTTAAGAAATTGACAAGTACTTGTTAGAGGAGAAGAATTAGAGCATAAAAAGGGACTGCTGCTCCTGGGCTGCTGCTCCCCAGATGATATACAGCCACAACATAATGCAAAGGGTCCCCAGACATTTATAAACACCTTCTATCTGGGACGCAATGAAAAGGGGTGTAGCACCGAAATGCTGCAATCTCCTTCTTCAAATATCCTTCATGGAGTGGAACATGGTGGTGCTTTGAAGTTCACAGACTGTACTGTATCTGTCCAAGAAGGGATATAGGTGCCAAGGATGACTACACAATTAAGAATTTATGACGAGAGTCACTCAAACTCCACTGAAAACCTAAAAAAATCATATAAAAGTACTTTGGAAATATGGGGACTTGAGGACAAGTTTTCCACTGACCCAGCTGGGATAGTTGATGGACTGAACTTGTCTTCCTGCTCCCCTAGGGACCCCTATTGGGTAAGAATGCATTAAATGTTGCTTTAGAACCAGAGTTGTGCTCGTTGTAAAAGTATATTAGTACACTGCTTTGTATTGGAGCTTCTGCTTGTGCTTGTTCTGTCTAACACGTATTTTCCAAACAGACACTATCACCAACAGCTTGGAACCTTATTAACTGGTCATGATTTCACAGAATCACAGAATTAACTAGGTTGGAAAAAACCTTTGAGATCATCAAGTCCAACCTACGACCTAACACCATGTCATCAACTAAACTGCAGCACAAAGTACTACATCCAGTCTCTTTTCAAACACTTCAAGGGATGGTGACTCCACCACCTCCCTGGGTAGCCCATTCCAATGGCAAGTCACTCTGTGAATAATTTTTTCCTAATATCCAGGTTAAACGTCACCTGATGCAGTTTGAGACTGCATCCTCTTGGTATGAGGATTTGGAAATTCATAGATTTTATTGAGATAAGTATAATTTGAGGGCTTAGAAATTTAGAGATTTTAGTGAAATACAGTTGGGTCTCCTATAACGCGAACCCGTGGTCTTAATTGGGATCCGCATAGTCTGATTTCTGTGTTGAATGGCGGCCACGCCACTGCCGCCGCCCGTGCTGCCCCCACGACCGTTGCTGCCACCCTCGCCACCCCTGCCGCTGTCACCCATGCAGCCACTGCTGTCGGTGCCGCCCCCACTGCTGCCCACACCACCACCACTGCCCATGCTGCTGCCCATGCTGCTGCTGCCACTGCGGCAGCAGATTGCACATGTGCAGTTGCAAAATGGGTCTCCTAATTCGCTAAAAAATCATGCCTCTAGCACCTGAAGCCGCAATATAGGGAGCATGAAGTGCAAGAGGGCCGACTGTAGCTAGAAGATTTGGATTTGGATGAATTAGTAGGTGTTAAAGGCATTTGCCGAGCCTGAAACTGAAGGTTGAATATTGAAGATAAAAGTTCTAGTTTCCCAGCACAGAATAATAAACAGAAAATAGTTTTAGTCAAAACAGAGAGCAAAGGAATGTGAAACATTGGAACTGGTTTGTCAAAGGCTTAAAGCAAAGTGTTATATTTATGACATAAGGATGATGGGAGGAATATTCATGAGGTGTTTTACAAATGTATTAGGTAGATGCACTTAAGCAGGGGAGACATTTGAGGTGGGACTTTCTGCCTTTGGCTTTTGGCCTTTCAGTGCTCAGGAGGGCAAAGAGACACTGCTGCTTCAAAGGTGTCGTTTCCTTGTTTCCAAGTGCAAAAATAAATCTTTCTTTAGCTTGCAAGCACACCATGAGTCCAAAAGTGATTTCCCTTAAATCACTCTCATTCTGTCACTGGTTGCCAGGGAGAAGAGACTGACCCCCCTACCCCCAACTACAACCCTTTTTAAGGTAGTTGTAGATAAGGTCTCCTACCTGGATGGTAGAAGTGACCTACATGGTAGTTAAAAGGCAATCTATAATTCCACAATCTGCTAGACATTTGATCCTAATAGATCTTTCTCCCAAAGAGTAATGTTGACACTTTTGTAACTTTTTAATAGGAGAATTATGTGCACAAGTTTTTAAATTTTAAGTATTTTATTTCTAAATTATATTAATCTTGAAATACAACAGCACCCCCCCCGAACAACAGCAACTTTTTTTTTTTTTTTTTTTGTAAGAGTTTGGCAATTCAATAGTACATTGAGATTTCTGTAGCAAGTGTTTCAGAATGTTGACTCTTCTCTCATTCTCGCAAATTTGATAAATTGTAAATTTTTTAAATGAAGACCACAGAGCACCTGCACATCATTATAAGAAAGCCTGAGCAGTTATTAACCAAACTGTAACTATTCTAGTTAAATGGAGTATAGTCTATATATAGTGCAATTTGGTATTTTGTTATGATGCTTTGTGAAACAAAATATCAAATTATACTTGTTCTGTGGATAGACAGAAAATCAAGTTAAATAATTATGAATTAGCTTAAATGCACTCATAATTACATAATTTACTACATTGTATGTAAGATTCTATTTCAGAAATGTGATCAGTCTTCATATGGGGACAAAGGCTGTACAACCCTGCGTAAAGTATAACTTCTTCAAATATTATGAAAGATGCTAGTCAATTATGTTCCTAACTGGTGTGCTTGAAATGAAGATAGATCAAAGACGTAGTATTTAATACATAGTTTCAGAAGAACAAAGGGGAAAGAAAAATAAGAAATAAGAAAAAACTTCTTCTTTCCTATGGGCCTATAATGCAAAGGAAGCCTAGATTTGGCAGTGTGCAATATATAATTCTGTGGTGTAGATCCGTGGTATGGGGTAAGGGCTTGCTGGGTAATAACTCAATTTCTATGACAATCCATCCAATATGGAGCTATGCCATTAGCCATGGTTATGTTCCAAGACTTCCTCAAACTTTTAATTACTCTTTTGTGTCTCAACAAAATACTTGATAATGTGGACAGCTATAAGCAGAGGGCAGTAGAAATTACTTTGATCAGATTCTTGCTGAATTTGAACCCTGACCACTTATGTGGTTAGCCTTAAATAAATTAAATTGATGGTTTCATCATTATAAAAGTAAAGTTTTTAATTTATCGTCCCATAAAATCAATTTAAAAAAAAAAAGCCTACATATATATTTGTAGTAAATCCAAACCCCTGCAAGATATAACATGGACCACATGATTGCATTATGAAAATCATTAGAAGCCTGTAATGTATTCAGTTTCTGCAATATTCCATTTCCTGATATTTCACTTGAACCACATTGAAAAATTAAAATGAAAAAAACCCCGAACCACACGCGCACAAACGAACAAAAAAACCCAACCTTTAAAAAACCGCCAAAATTTGTTTTCCTTTACTTTTTCCCTGTAGATACCTTACAAAAATATAGAACTTAAAACAAGTTCAACTTTTTCTGTTGCATTCAAGCTCTTCCATATTTACTTATTAAGAAACTTCACTAATCGGTACTTGTCTCATTTGCCTTCAAAACACGTGATTTTTTTCATTAAATTGTTTCACACAACACTGGGTTATGGGCTTCCCTTCCCTAAACAAGCATTTCCAAGGACAACACTTAGAAAGGTCAGAGCTTAATTTAAGAGGGGTTTATACAATCTTGTCAAAGAGATAAGACTCTAAATATGTCTCTGTTTGTGAAGGAATTTGAAGGCAATTTGTGAAAATAGTCCACTATTCAAAACATAAATCCAGATGTCATTACCAACCATTCCACGTGAGTTTCACAGATTGTTTGAAGATGTATTTTGATTCCTCAGTGGCTCGAACAAAATTCAAGGAACAACTTAGAAAGTGAAACACAAACAAATACCTTAGAAATAAGCATTAAATTAGCTTTTGCTTTTCCATCCAAGCAAAGGGAAAGGATTGCTTCATAGTATAAAGTATGGTTACAATCAATATATGTTAAAATCCAATGAGATTTTTTTGTGTGCTCTGCTGCAATTTGTAAATCATTCAAAATAGATTTCTACAAACATATTGAGGAAGCCTGGTATTATTTTTGAAGTGTAAGAGAAAATGAAGAAGGGCATTAAATTCTGTTCTTTTTCACAGAATCACAGAATATGCCAATCTGGAAAGAGCCCACAGGGGTGACTGTGTCCAGCTCCTGGCCCTACACTGGGCCATCCCCAGGAGTCACTTCATGCGCCTGAGAGTATTGTTCAAACATTTCTTGGAAAGGCAACTTCTCCAGTGATACTGGCCAGAAAAATATTACACTAGCCAGGTATCATGTAAGTAAATCCCGCAAGAGTTTTTCTCCATCATGTGGTACTCCAGAATTGATAGACATGTCTAGGAGACAACATCTCTGAAGACATCTAGAGGAGGAGACAACATACAGGATTAAGGAGGTACTAGTGAATCTTAATGAAAGTCTTTGTAAGATTTGCTATTATGTCTTTGTTCACATAAATGTATAAAATTTATTGTAGTCTGTGTTTAAAATCAATAACAATTTTTTTTTTAATAGAAAAGTCTCCAAGAAAATCCATTTTCTTTTGTTTCAGTTTTTTGGGGTTGTTTTATTTTTAACTAATCAATGTAATCATACTGAAGAAACTGTAGAGCTAAACTCAAATATAAGCAGGGTAAACACTGGATTTTAATTTTTTTCCAAAGTCCTCTGAATTTTTTTCAGATAATTATTTTCTTTTACGTAAAAAAATCTTCAACAAGTAATGTGTGACATTTTAAAACTTGGTAGAAATTTTATGATGATTGCTAAAATACAGAGTGGCCCCGGAAGTCATGGGGGGACAGGTCTGTGCAGGTCCCACGAGTTATGTAATCCCTGACGATAATGAACCCATGAATATTCAATTACCCTCTGCCTGTAGCCGTGCGCCCTCCACTAACTGTCTGGAGGGCAATCCTGGGTACCCTGGCTCCCACTGTAGCACCTCATTAAAGCAGAGGAAGCACTTTTTGGTGCCTCCAGGCCATGGAATCTGGGATCCAGGACATTATGCACACGCATATGCGGTTGCACATCTCATTGAAAATCCAACCGTGACTGACTGAATACACGAATATGCAAACCATGAATATGGAGGGTTCTCTGTACTTTTAAATTAATGCTGGGAAACAAGTTGGGAACAAACTACATTGTTTCTACTCCTGTATAGGTCTTCCTCTTTTCTTGCAAAACCTGATTTAGAGTGTTCTATAAATAGTTATGGAATAAAGCAATTCAGGATGATGGCATACCCCTTTCTCTTTCATTTGTGTTTTGCCATCAAAGCTTCCCTTCCCTTCCCTTCCCTTCCCTTCCCTTCCCTTCCCTTCCCTTCCCTTCCCTTCCCTNTGGCCTTCTTAGCCACCTGGGCACACTGCTGGCTCATATTAAGTTTCCTGAAAATCATTACTCCTAAATCCCCCTTCATTTCACCACTTTCCAGCCACTCATTCCCCAGTTGACAGTGATACATGGGGTTTTTATATCCAAAGTGGAGAACCCGGCACTTAGTCTTATTAAACCTCATAATATTGGAATCTGTCCATCTCTCTAGCCTGGCAAGGACCCTCTGAAGGGCCCTCCTACCCTCTGGCAGTTCAACATTTGCCCCCAGCTTGGTATCATCTGCAAACTTGCTGATGATGGACTCAATTCCCTCGTCCATATCGTCAATAAAGATGTTGAACAGTGCTAGGCCTCATACTGATATTTGTGGGACTCCAATAGTGACTGGCTGCCGGCTGGATGTGGAACCAATCACCAGCACTCTCTGAGCTCATCCATCCAACTAATTCCTAACCCAACATGAAATGCTTCTATCCAATCCATGGTCTAAGAGTTTCTCCTGAGGCTAAGTACGGGAAACCGTGTCAAAGGTTTTGCTGAGACCCAAGTACACAACATCCACGGCCTTTTTATTGTCAACCAGGCAAGTCACCAGATAATAAAAAGAGATCATGTTGGTCAGGGAAAAACTACCTCTCCTAAATCCATGCTGACTAGGTGTAATTTCATGGTCGTTTTGAAGTTGCTGCATAATAGCACTCAAGACTATCTGTTCCATGACTTTGCCTGGAACTGTGGAAAAGCTGACAGGTCTGTAATTACTCAGA
>WEKX01003031.1:0-64108 GCA_013390025.1 Pitta sordida
CAGGATGCCATTGGCAATTACAAACAATAAATTCACTCTCTCCATAGTGTTAGAATTACTGTGTGCATGGATAGTGCAGATATGTAACCCTTGTCACTACACTGCTCCCTCTGAACTTACACCTTATTGTATTGGGCAGAAATATACAAAACTAAAAAGAGTTTAAAAAGTATTAGAAAAAAACAAAACAAAACCAAGCAAACAAAAAACCCTCCAGACCAAGATAACCTGCCTCCGCCACCCAGATCTTCTGAACTAAGGGAGTGCAGAAGGCCAGGCACCTGTAGAGTGTGACTGGTTTAATAACACTAGTAAGAAAACAAGAGTGGTAAAAATAACGATCAGAGTGCTCAAGAGCAGAGAACAGAATATCAGTCATAGCACAACTGCCAAAAAGCTGCCCATTCTTGTCCTTTCTGAGACACTAGCTCTGAACAATATTCCATAGCAAAGGAGTAGATTCAATGAAACAACATGGCTGGAATGGTTGCAGTGGCAGGACACCCAGGAGACCACGTGACATAGCAGGAGGCACTGGTGCCAGGCAGTGTGTGGGCTCCCTCCCACAGGGACCTTCTCGCAGGGTGCTGATCCACTCCCCTGCTCCCCAGCGAGATGGCAATCCTAAAGCAGCCATGGCAGAGCCACAGATCCACCCATTCTTTCCCTCCTTCTGCCCTTTCCCCTCTGAGGCAAACCCTGGGGAGGCAGCTTGAGTGCTCCAGTGCTAGGCTGGCATTGGAAATGAAAGTGTGAGCTGAAGCAGGAGAAAATGAAGGATGCTCTACTGCTCACACTGTGCACTTGGGAGAGGCCTCAACCCGCCGCTCAAAAAGCTTTCAGAAGCTTTCACAGAGGCTGACTGTGCTCCCCAAAACAGCTTGCTGATGGTCAGAAAGACCTATTTCGAAATGAACTGCCCCTTGACAGGAGCTGAGGTGAAAACATTCAAGCCCAGAGAGCCCAGCACAAGTCACTGGGAAGTTTCAATATCTCAGCTCTTGACCCAAAATGTGCCCTCTTAAGTGTTGACACGGGTGACCATCATGTTCTGTGTTTACTAATATTATTCCTGCTTGATTTACAAACTGCTCAGTCTCCATGCATGCTGCCTGTGGAACCCTGCAGGACCATCAATTCAGTGTGACATGAATTCTCATACTGAAGTGATGCTTTGCACCAGGCTATTGTCCACAAACCATTATTTGTCGAAAAACAAACAAAAAGAGAACATTTAAGATACTTTTACATGATACTTTTCTGATTCCTGAAAATGTGAGATAATGAATAAAAATGTTCATTATAGAATTATTCACATTTCTCCGTGATTCACGTCCTAGTAATTACCGTGACCAGCCTAATAAAAACTGCTACAAAACGAAGGTCAACTAGCAGTTAGAAGTGTTCATTTTCATTTCAATGTATTCATCTCTGGCTCCTAATGGCCTCATTTTCTCCTATGCTCTTTAATAAATACCACTGAATTACAGGTTAAATAGCTAAATTAAATTATTGCAATTACAGCGTGCAGAGCACTGAAACTGGTTTACCTTTCCCAGTTCAATTAGAGGGGAAGTTTCAACAGCCTGAGACTCCTGATTGGTGTCAATATTCTGAATCTCCAGGAATTCACACTGAAGACCAAGTTATTAGGTTATAGACTGGGTAATTTCTGCACCCCTCTTCCCTCCTGTATAAAGAGGAACAATTTGAGTGCTCTCAGCTAAAACAAAATGAGGCAATCAAAGCATTTTGGGGGAAGCAACTGCAACACATAATTGATTCTTTTTGACTGAAGAGAAGAAAGTCTTGAAGTGGCTCAGGCTGAAGGAGACTATGTAAAATGACAACCATCTTACTCTAAAGCAGAGGTAAGTACATTTTAATAAATATGAACATTTAACCTGACATTGGGCCCACAATTATATTACACGTACAAATTAAAGATGTTCTTCATTATTTAAATATATTCCAGCATTTGTTGTTGTTGCCCCTTTCACAGGCTTAATTATTTAACACCCCTTTATAAGAATGAATATCTTAATAATAAGGACTGTTGGAAGATAAATTTAAAAAATGAAAAAGGTTTCTTTCCAAAACATCCAAGAGCATGCAGTGATATTTGTTGTGGAAGAGCTCCCCCTTACTTCTTCACTCTCATCTCTGCAATGAGCACCAAAAAACCTATCAAGGATGCGAGATTCTTTCCTGCAATGATAACAGAACATGAAACACAGGCACACACAAATACAGTTAGAACAAGAGACTGAAATATTTTGACTGCTCAGTGCTATTGCTGTTTTTAGTAACAAGGGAAGAGGGAATCTGTCTTTCACCAAAATCCACATGTTCAAAGCCACATGTTCTGTACTGCACTTGAACGGAATTATACTTTCACTGTGAGAAAAGTGAAGTGAATCATCCAGGTAAAATGTTCTATAGACTTAGATCATTCCTTCTTAGGATACCTATGGGAAGTAGCAAGAAAAGAAGTTACTTTGTGCCAAGGTATGGAGCCACATTAAAACATTTCTACAGCCAAAGTAAAAATATATAAACTCATTAAGGTAATTGGAAGCATACACAAAATCCTGTTATTTTATTATCTCATCTTTAATATGTTTTCCCACTACAATAATTTAATTTCTGGTAATCAGCTGGATGTAAGCAAGAACAGAATACGGCTAACACACTGAAATGGAGTTGGGAATTAATATGAATGTTAAAGATGAGGACACTGATAGCGGCACAATTCTGAATTGAAGATGCTACTAAGTCCTTGCATGTCCACATCAAGACTGAGGAACATGAATATGATTTTGCCTGTTGGATTTTGGGTTGCGGTTTTGGGCATGTGAATCCTGCTGCAAATAACCTTAACGAGCCACAATATTACACTGGTATGTGTTCTCAGTAGCTTCAGCAGAACTGTATCCCTATTGTACTTTCTACAGAATATAAACCATGCTTCTCATGAATTTGAGTAAAGAGACAGATTTCACATTTGAATTACCAAGAGAAGATCAAATCACCAGTGAGGCAACCCACAGCATGGGGCAGATCCTGAATGCATTTAATAATAACGCAAGAGCTAATTAGTGGCAGCACCCAGGGCCCCGGAGGAGTGCAAAGCACTATACAGCACTTTGGATGACTCAGCAAAGAAAGCCAGAAACACAAGTAGAGGGAAAGAATTACCAGAATCACTACAAAGTCCTGAGTAAAGAGTACAAAAGAGCTCAGTGCACAAGTGAGTATAGGAAGACGAAGAGGAGTTCTGAAGGTGTGAATTTCTCAGATTCATCCCTCTAAGCAAACTTGAAAGGTTTGATTCTCCACCCACCCTTACTCAACCTGAGAGCAGGGTTCAATTCACATACAACCTTGTGAACTGAACCCTGCAGGGCTTGAACAGCTCTAGACAAAACTGTAGCAATGGAATTGAAATGAGTGTTTTGTGATAGCTGACAAATTAGGTTACATCTCTTCAACTGTGAAGTGCATCCACTCTACAAGGTATGTTTCCACCGCCTCCCTCACAAATCTAAGAGGGCATCCATAACACCTCAGGGCTGAGTGACCCATGTCTGGACTTTCATATTCTATTTGTAATCTAGCTAGGATACTAAGGACATGGAAGAGACCATTGAAAGGCTTTTCTTATGTCTATCATACTAAAAAAACTCTTTGAGGATAAATGTGCAAGCCAAGCAATGTAGTTAAAGCGTGAAGCCCAATTGCTTTCACAGAACACCTCAGACCTTATGTTATAGATTTGGCATGGTTAAAGTCAAAACAAATTTGAAGTCAATGAATTAGAGGTGCTTAGAACACTTTTACCAAAGATTTTTGACAGCTAATATGATCTGTGTCAGGAGTTGAGTTTCAGTGAAGTTTCACTGGAAGACTGAGAGAGAGACAAAGAGCTGCTGAGTGGTCAGGAACCTTCCCTAGTAGTCCTGAGACCCATTTTCAACTCTTTCAGTCAGACTGCAAATGATCTGGAAGAAAAAAGTTGAAATAGCACGATAGTGACCTAGAAGTCATCAAATATAAAATATGATTTTACGTAACAAACTGAATGCAAATTTTAATTTCTCAAAAATCTTTAAGTTTGGCTTCATTCCAGTAGGAAAAAATAAAAACACAATTTGAGGCTTTAATAATTGATACAAAGTGAATATTTGCTATTCTCGATTCTTAGGATGCAAATCCTTCTCAGAAACCTGACAGAAGGCACCATGAAACTTGTGGTGTGGTGAGTTTAACAGATCACACTTTCACACCTTGATAACATTTGTTCTTTTCAGAATACTAGTGCTAGCACCTGAAAAAGTGAAAGAGTAATTTTTCTGGGCAACTTCAAGCTTTTATATCAATACAAAGTTCAGAGTTCCTTCTGTAGAAGCCAAATAGGAAGGAGTATTAGTGAATTAAGAACAGATAATATAGAGCACTTCTACAATTCCTTGTAATGAGCCAACACTAACTTCTTTTTTTTTTAACTTACTCTTTTTTTTAACTTACTCTTTTTTTTTTAACTCGGTAAACCATAGTTTGTACCCTCTAGGGTGAAACTTATTACACTCCACAGGGAAGAATCACCAGCTGCTGAAGTCACTTGTTCACTTTTGGCTAAATTGCCACTCCCCTCATCAAGGTGAAGAGAAAGGGCAATAAGTATCACCATAAAGCACTATTGAGATTTCAGCAACTTCAAGAGGCTCCAAACCAGCCTCTCAGGGCTGGTGGCAAACTGCATTGCCCGAGGGAGGGTAGCAATAAAGTCTAGAGACTTCTTCAGGGCTGACAACTGTATCACTGCAGTCAGATGCAATTAGGGAGCTGCAGCTGCTAGGAGGAAAGAGGGTTGACAGTGACCAAGAGAGTGGAAAGGCCTGGGAGAAAGCAGACCAAACATTAGTAATGCAAAGTCAATGCCTAGATTGCTAAATCTATGCTTTACACAAAGGACCTCCTTTGGCAACTGCTACTCAAGGTGACTAACATTTGCTCATGCTGACTTCAACGAAAATTAAATGCCTGAGAAACTGCTACCTAGGGTGAGGAAAGGTATGTCTACATGGTATCTGGCAGGCTGACAAAGGCTCACCGTGCCTGCACTCCCGCCTGACCAATGCACAAGCCAGCACCAATGCAGAGGACAGGTAGCTGTGGTTAGTAAACCCCAAACCCGAGCTAACAAGCTCTGCAAAGAAACGGGGCTGGGGCTCAACATCCTTGCTCACACAGCTGTACGGTTTCCGCTGGAGGTTGGCTTGGGTCCAGTTGGCTTGAAGCATGGGTGGAACAAGCTCATGTCTGCTTGCAAAATACTGAGTACACCTACCTTCACACAGCTCTGACTTTTGCCCAACAGGTTGAAGAAGTTAAGAAAACGCACATAAAGTAGGCATTATGGGTTCTTGTAGTCTTCAAAACACAGAGGCTCACACTGTATCACTGTAGAGCCACTCCTGGTTTGCTTTCCTAGCAGTCTTCAGGTATTAAATACTTAATCTCAACAAAATAAAATTAATTGCATTGAAATATTCTAGGTTCCATCTTTTTTTTTAGTTTATTTTGCATGTTCTCAATTACAGTAAAATTTAAAATACATGATTAGATCAGAAATGCTCCTGTATCTCCATACCTAAGTTTTAGCCCTCTAAAGCAGGAATTGTAGATATACTTTTGTCATGCATTTCAATTCTGACTACCTTGTGCCAAAATACTCTTACCTTTTGCAAGATAATTTGATAACTGCTGACCTGGATTATGGGCCTAATCCAAAATCAAAGAAAATCACTTTCAACTGTATATTCATTTTATGCCTGTTTTTCATGTAGCTACGTGACCAGACCAGATTTCTAGAGGCTAGATTTCTAGTGCCCAAGCTCTTTGGTTTTTTCCTGCCTGTAAAATGGTCATACGCACCTGTGAGGGCTGATTAGGAAAAACCACAAAGATGAACTATGCTACCTAATATCAGACAAATTGAGGCATTTTCAAGGATTATCGCTCCACTTCTAAACCACCAAAATTCTCTTCTTTACAGACTGGAGAAGCCAAGACGCACTACATTTTCTGACCCATACACAGACTGAAATAGAAATTTACATTTCAACATTATGGCCACTCTAAGTAACAAAACTGGACAATGTAGCATAGTGATTTCCAATCAAACCAGATTGCTACACCTCTTGCCAAAACAATGACTAATGAAATGACTAAAAGGGATGGGTAAGTGAAAAGAAGAGGCTGCAGGAATGACACAATACTGTGAAGTATTAATTCCGTCAGGGAACCTGGCACTGTTTGAGTATTTTATATCCTTTTCTCTTTGGGAACACAATGCTAACCCAGCCTTGCCACTTTATTACATATGAGAGGGGAATTCCTCCTTGCAACAGGAACCTCATGGTTGCAATGGAAAAAGTAAAGTCATCTAGAGGAGAAACAAAATGTTAAAGCAAGCCTGCATATTAGAGCTTAAAGTAGGACTCAGAAAGGCAGCAAATGACAACTGCACCAAAACCTTCTCTTGCTACTTACAGTACAGAAGATGTAAGAAATTAGAGAAGTGAGACAGGAGCATGGCAATCACGAAAAGGAGTGGACTGTGCCAAACTTTCTCTTACTGTCCTCGTGAAAATGCCCTATTGTCTTCTGAAATACAACTTAATGGCAGTCAGGGAGCAAGAAACCTGACCTAATGCTCGCTGAATCAATAGCAACTGATTTTCCTGATAACTTCCATGGATTCAACATCTATGTTCTACCCTGAAAGAGTTCATTTGTTCCCTTGTTATTTGATCATATTTCTTCCCAGAGTGGGTCTCCACAGGTTCAATTACTCTGAATATACAAGTTTATTTGCAATAATCCTGTTTAGGTTCTTCCACTGCTTGCTTTTTCCACATAATTCTTCACTGGAGATTAAGCTTCACATGTCCCCACTACGACCACACACTGGGGGGGAAAGGGAGTTACCTACATTCACAGAGGGGTTGTGTGGTGGGGGCAGCAGCAAGAAACCCCAATTTCCATTGTCTTCTCAGTTCAGCACTCAAACTACAAAACTATCCTTGATGTAATGACTTGGATTTCATAATTTATTGTTTGCTCACTCTTCAAATTAGAAGTGCTCTGGTCTCCTTGGGATGAAAGGTTCTAGATAAGTATTCATTACTGTTTGTTGTTATTAGAGATTGAGATTCACGAATGGAAGTGTCAAGGTAGATTCAGAACTGGTTCTGCTGAGGCTCATATATGTTGCAGGCATGCATTCATGCTGTTATATAGTATTAAGGTGTGAACAGGGAAAACCATGTATCCAATCAGTGCTGTGTTTAAATGGCCTGCCAATTCCAGCTAATCATCAAGTTATTTACTTCAAGTTTATTAGGCCAAAACCGCCACGAACTGTTGGCAGCCTCTAATATTTACACTTTACTTTCCTGGGGTCTGTTCACACACTGCTGTAATAAAAAAAAGCCATTTCTTCCAGGTTCAGATGCAAGAATTAACACACAGAGCACTGCACAAAGCCATGCCAAATTCTGATCTCAGTTACAAATGTGCAACCCCATTGATTTCCAGTGGTTTAATTTGCAATGGTCTTGAGCCACTGTACCTGATAGCACAATTTCGTCCGCTGTTTTCACAGAGAGGAGTAACAGCACTGCTTCTTAAACACTTGTGAGTATTTTAAACACAGTAACAGTTGGATAAACGTCAATAACTATCAATAGCCCTCAGTTTCATTTACTTCGTATCCAGTAAAACCCTGGATGAGCAATTCATCAAAAATTAGCCAAAATTATTCACATTCACTTTATATACTTCTGTAGCTTTTTATTATTGTAGGATTTGAGCACCTCAGAAACTTCCACACCTTTAACCTCATAATATTCCCGTCAGAGAGTGAAGAGCTGGAACTCCATACTGAGTTTGTGGGAGACTTTCCATGAAGAAATTAAGGGACTTTTCCAAGATCACTTGGAAAATTCAACAGAAGCTTGGATTTAGATTTCCAAAACTGTAGTGAATATGAAATGCAAGAATGTCCGCCTCTTATTAATGCTTTTCAATGGATAACAATAAAAGCATATATCAAATTCTCAAACCCTATCACAGTATTTTTCAATCTGGATTTTCCTATTTTAGCCAGATACAGGGTCTTTTCATTGGTATCATTGAGGACCTCTGGACAGAAATATTTTGTTTTCTCTGACCCATAAAAACAGCCTGTTGTTGGTCTCCTAAAACTGCTTTTTCCAAGGAACACTCCCTGTGCGGTGTTTTCCTTTGATTTTAGATGCATGATTAAACCTAACAGCTATGCCTGCAGTTGTGTAAGGCCAAGAGAGTATTTGACCATGCAGAGCAAACATGAGATTCCTGATGCTGAGCCTCAGATGTGCACTGAGCTATGAGCTACACGTGAAGTTCCCAACCCCTTTACACCTTCCTGCTGCCAACGCGAAGGAGTTCCACAATTTGCCCAGGGCCAGGCACACCTTTATTCATAGGAAAACCTGCTAAGAAGCAGCCAGAGCAAACCAATACTTACTCATAGCACATGTGTACTTGCTCAAATGACCACTTCCAGAAACAATAAAATACTGCAGACAAGCCCTGTCCCGCAAAAATTACTCACAGCTCATTCCAGAGGCTGAGTTCATTGCAATTAGGAAAGACACCATGTTAGAAAATATATCCCCCCTTTAAATATTTTCTCAAAGATATTTTCTCCTACCTGACATAAAGAGACTAAATCAAAAGAAATTGCAACATATATTGCTGACTACATGATCAGCTGTGTGTGTCTTCCCTTCAGACCTGATTTGCTCCACAGAAAAGAACTTTGCCATGCACTACAGGATGTCCAGTTATGGTATCAGCCACATGAGTATTTTACTGGCCTATTTTAGGATAGCCATATTTGCACCACTTTCATTTCCTCCCTATGAGAAGAGAAAGCTAAGAAAAGGGTGCAGAAAGAAAGAGAAGGAAGATAAAAAGCAGGTTTTGTTTCTTAATAATTTGGAAGTATGTCCTGATAGGAAGAGAGTTATCATTAACTTTATTTTGGTCCACTTTTTGATTCCCAGTCACTTTGTGAGGTATATCAGCTGTGAACTGATGGCATTATAGCACAGTCTGGTAGATAGAGGTCAGGAAAAATCACCAGAAAAAATCCAAAAGGCCAAATTTTACACCAGTATAGTTATTTTAATTTTAAAAGTCTCAGTGCTCAGTTCAGTACCACCTCTGAAACAAAACACAAGGATCTTAAGATATAGTTCTATTTGGAATTAGTATTTTTATAATTACATCCCAAATGGAAAAATCAGCTTGACAAAGAGGTTTCTCCTCTGTTCTCACGTGGCTACTGTGCATAGAGTCTTATTCAGGGGAATGGAAGGTGACACTGGAAATGTTCTTCTTTGCTGTAATTTTGACAAGACTACAGCATAGAAGCTGACATAGACAGAGCTCTGGGATGTCAATACCTATACCTCCATAACTCCAAGTCCTTTCTCTGTCCCTTTTATCCTCCATCTCCCCTCCTTTCTCTTTTCCTCTCCTGCCACACACACATCTCAAGCCAGCCTGATTTATTGACAGCAAGGAAGATTTGTGTTGGTCTTTACATCTCCGTCTGTCCACCTGTGAAATAGTTTTCTAGTCATAGACATTACCTGAATAGTGATTTAACAAACAATAAAAATGTAGAGGCTCTTTCATAAAAAAAAAAAAATCACAGTGGCTAAATCTGCAAAGCTGTTTTTTCTCTTTTGCTCACAGTACTATTGGAGAACATTGTAAAACTACTAGAAATATTTTTTAAAGAGGATTTTAAAAGCAAGTGGTCTCTCTTTTTTTTGGAAATGCTGATAATCCTACTGCCATTATCAGAAATGTCTGCCCTTGGCCAAAATTTCTCCTCAACATTCTGACTGCTAACTTGCTCTTACACACTGGCTGGTAAAGAGAACTGCAGTGGCCCAAAAAAGCACAAGAGAGCACCTCCTGTGAAAGGGCTGTATAAACTGGAGAGCCCACGCAAAAAGATCCTGATTGTACCTGCTTTTATCTGAAAGGCTGTTGATCTTATTGTGTGCAGGTGTATGTCAAAGTTGCCTGGATGATATAAAACCTGATCCTGTGCCCAGTCAATCAGTCTTTTGCTCTTTTTGCTGCCTGCTCTCCACAGATTTGTATAAACTTAAGCTAGTGAACTCTGAAAGGCATTTGGCCTGGTTTGCCAGAAATGCTTGAGTAACTAACCAGTCCACAAATAGCAACGGGAGCAGTATCGGCTTTGATTCAGTTTTGTCAGGGTTTTTTTATGTGTTGAACTAATTTCAGTTTCAGCACGGTGAATGCAGTAGCACTAGAAACTGAACTTACCTGCTCTTGGACAACATGCCAACACTACTCGAGTGAAAACTCAAAGTTCTGGTTGTCATCAATTCACAGTGCACTCCTCTGAACTGGAGTTCATCAAGTACTTCTGATGATTTGAGGATATCACTGTCTCGTGTATAAATATTTCACAAGCACAGAAAAAGCCTACCTGAGATACATTATTTGTTAACTGTTCACTCCACTCATGATCAGTTTGTGACTCTGAACTGTATTTGGCATGTAACATCTCTCTTTTGACAGATAGCGGTATCTCTGCAGCCTGCTTTCTGAGCCAGTGCAGACAAGGAATGGGCAGCACACGTTCATCAAACTAACATCTGCTTTCAGTTCTCATTTAGAGATATGGAATCCTTTCAACTGGACATTAATCATCCTCTACAGCAGCAATTAGATACTTGAGACAGATCAGAACAAATTAAATTAGCCTTATTTATTAAACACAAAAATCCTAAGGAGTAAATAAAAGGGATGGCAGACCATCCTGTGTGCAGCAACATAAAAAGGAAATTCAGATACTGACACACAGAAGTCTAAAAGCTTTCAGGTGCTATTTTCAAAACCTCAACTGTAACCAAATAGCAGAGGGCTCTACTGCAGAATGCCTCATGGATTATTTTAGCAATAAGGTATAATTGAAAGGATTATCGTGGATGTAATGTTTCCCTTCCAAAAATTCCAGGAATGCAAAAATTACTCTCATCTGCACTACATGACTCATGTTTTTAACACTGGAGCTTCATTTTCACTCATGAGGAATTCAAGCTCAGGGAAATGTTACCACAGAAATCTCCATACAATCGACAAAGGAAAATCTCTTTTGCTGCAGTTAAACAAAGCTTAAGATTTGTATGTTTAGAGAGTCTGGCTCGATTCAGCTTCAGGCAATGGACATCCTGCACATCAAGAAGGACACTGCTCTCCCCCAGGGATCAAACAGATTGCTCTGAGCAGCTCAGATTCTCCAGACTGGCTCAAACCAAGCAGAGCAACTTCCTCTTGCTGGATTCCCCCAGCTTAACATGTCAGACAGCTTTCAACAAGCAAGGTGGGGGACCTTGCTACATTTGCACGGAAGTTAGTAGTAAAACACTTGTAGATCACAAGATGAATGGACTCATCACAGGGAAGGTGGGCAGCATCCACCAAGCACCTGATAATTTCTCTCTTTTACCTTAATTTGCTTTTCCCCAAAGTTACTTATACTTTTTAATGAGAAAACTATTCAACATATTTGTTACAGAAAATTAACATTGTGTAAGTGAAGAAGAGATCTCATCATCTAGATTACATGTATCAGCAGCATTTCAACATGGATTTTTACAATGGGAGCTAAATGTTAAGCAGATGAGAAGTTTCCTGAAGGACTATGTCAGAGAACAGGAAATAGGGTTTTGCCATCCAGAAAAAAAAATTTTCTCATCTAACTTGTGCCATAGAACATAAAGTTGATCATCTGCTCCCTTCCAGAAAGCCCCATCCCATGCTGGGCTGCCTTTGCTACTGAAAAGCACCAGGGTGGGACAAGCAAGTCTAGAGGAAATGTGATTCTGCTGCATGCCCTGAAAGCTGTGCTGCTTTATTGCTTGTCTTCTCAGCACCTACTCAAGGTGTCAGCGGGTGGCATGGATGCTTGCATGGGCTGGAGGAAGACACTTTTTCCACTGAACCCGTAAGACTTCTCCTTCTTCAATATCCAGAGCCTCACATGGATATCTTTCCCTCTCCCTTCCTCAACTCTACATACACAAGACTAATAATAGCAGAGATACCATCTGGGGTTAGCTCATTACATGTTTATTACTCCTTTGTTTATTTCTTCTTAAATATAAACTGTTGTTACCTGTGTAAACCTGTGCATCTAGGCCAGTTCAAGTGAGCCCCAAATTGAAAATAGCCTAAAGATGTAAGAAATCCCAGCCAGCATTGCAGCCAGTTAGTCAAGGTATGGAGAGAGAACCATTGCATCATGTAGGGATGGGTTTATATTTAAGATTTCCTGACTCAGAGGTACCATATTAGCTAGTTAGATGTGGTTATAAATGGAAGCGCCTGCTGACATTAATCCCAATAATTTGGCAATGTGGCTACCAATGTGAAATTACAAAAGAGACAGCTGCCTTGAAAATATAAGTCCGGTTTATTGTTGGCCAGATTATTCATCAGCCAGAGAAAATAACCTTTCCACCATGTTCTGTGGTCTCATGCAAACAGGAATCTGAGGGGAGAAGGAGGTAGGAGCCTTGGTTTTTTTTATTTGATTTGATTTTTTCTTTTGGTTCAATGTAACTTTAAGAAATATTAATCTGCTCCTTCATTTAATTTCATCTGTACCACTGGCCAAGAGAAATGCACTAATTTATAAGTTGAAGCAAGCCTTGAGATAATGTCACCCACCATTCATCCAAATTTGTCACTAGCATCCCATTAAAGCCATAATTATTTTTTAATTAAAACTAAGGAAGCTGGCATGCGTGTGCCTACTTTATACATCTGTTATGGGTTAAAATAGCTTTTAAAAAATGTTTTTTTAGACCGCAGTCTTTTGTGGCCATGGCCTATGCCAAAGAAAACGCAAACTTGCTTATTTTCTCCATGGGGCGCAACACTGCCTATGTGTGCCTGAACAGATTCGACTGGCCGTGAAAAGAATTCTAAATAAAACACAAACATGGAATTTGGCAACGCCACAGAAGCAAGCTTAAGACTAATTCCAGCATGCGGACGGCTCTCACACAGCAAGTCTGGCTCCACTATAAATGAAACCAGGCTCTGTAAAATCGCCAGTAAAGTTTGAGTTAGGATTTAAAGAGACAGTACTCTTATTCCAAGGTTTAAGGGGGAAAAACACTCACGCATGCACACACACATACCCCAGCTTATTAAGGAAATTCGTGCTGGTCCAATAAGTCTGTACATTTCAAGCTGTGTATACTTTCAGCAGTCTTTTCCATTAAAAAAATTGTGATGTTAAAAAAAACCAAACCAGCCTAAAACTAGCAAATTCACTTTCAACTTGAGCTTTAGAAAAAAATTACTGCAATTATAAATACTGTAATTATTACTGCAGGGACTACTGGCAGTGACAGCAATGAATGAAGGACCTAATTTATAGCAAAGTTGAACTAGTATTTTCAAAAAAAGAAAAAAAAAAGAAAGAGGTATGAATGTCTAGGGCAGATCAGCGGAAAGGTACAGATGGGCAGAAGCTCCATGTCCATGGTGGTCAGGGACTGAGCATCCTGTTCCCATCAGACATCCCAGCAAGCAGGGTGGTGACTCACTAAGACTTGCCGGGAGGTAGCTATATGCAATACAGTTCCATGTTGCCATGTACATGCGGAATTCTAATCTGGGCGCAATGAAATCCCCTGGGCAATACCTCCCCAGCAATGCCAGTTGACCCCAGAGAGCAAAGACATCTGTGAAGAAAGAGTGAGGAGAAAGTGAGAAATAGTATTCACTCATCTTTACCTATTAAGGAGAAAACAAATTTAAGAAATCACTGTTTATAATCACAAGACACAGCCTGGCAAACTTGGCAAGAAAAGGCAAGGAGCAAATTATTTAAGCAGTGGTGGTACTGTCTTCCACACTCTAGCTCTCCCTTATAGCTCTGGATGATACCAAGCCACTGAATTTAAAATCGTAATCTCAAGGGCACACCTCAAACCCTGACCATTGGCTTTTTTCTCATAAAAGGAAGAGCAGAAGGGAAGATTTGCTGGCTAGAGAGCTCTAAATATGGGAAGAGTCCAGAAGTTTATGAGTGTGCTCAACTGCACAAATGAACAGTGACAGTGGTGATGGAGGCAGGGGCAACATCAATGCAGCTTTCACAGTGCTTCTCATGGAAAATGGAAAGTATGAAGCAAATTGGGAAGGAGTTTAAGCAATTTCACAGGATCATTTTATATTCTATGTGCCTAGTGATAATGATAGTGAAGTGGTTGGCTTCAATAGACTACAGAGCTTTCAAGATTCTACCTCAAATTTACAGTAGAGATATTAGTTCAATTTGAGGAGAAACTAGGAAAAAATAGAGAAAAAAATTGCTTTTTTGTAAATAAGGTTTTAGAGGAAAGTAAAGTTACTCACTAATCTTGTCCTTGCTGTAGGACCATGCTGATCCTGTTCCCAGTTTATTTGACAGGTCGCACATTTTAACAAAGGATTTGGAGTAATCAATCCATAAATGTTCAGATCTAATTTTTGGAAATACATTGCATTTATAAGCCTTTCTGTGCCATAACAAATTAACATACTCTTTCCCTGTTCAATTAGACGATAGGAGAAAATAGCCCAAAACTCCGTTAGAAGATGCAAAATGAAAAAAAGAGTTCTCCTGCTGGCAAAAGGCACAGATGCCATGTTGAGGCAAGTTTCTGTGAATTTGGGGGTTTTGCCCTGATCACTATTGACAGTTTTAAATGTATGTATTTACCACCAATACTCTGATTCTTATTTAAATTTCTGTCTATCCTGCAATTCCATAGACCATGTTCACAGCTGGCAGAACAGTATAATACCACTGAAATCAGGAAACACCTTGCAGAAAGATGTTCAGCCAAGCATCCCCAGGCAGCCCCCAACCCATCTCTCACTGGACTGCTGGCATGGCACAGCACGCCATGGAAGCACCATGCTTGTCACACAGCCATGGAAGAGAAGTAAGGATCAAGTTTAGATCTATTTCTCATGTGAAGTAATCTAGGTCAATAAAGGGCATGTAAGGAAAGAGTCTGTCACACAGAAAGGATGGGATGCTCCCTTCACATTGTCAGGGGATGTGCTGAAAATAATACATTTACAGTTGGCTTCAAATAGCCAAGTGACATTTCAACAAGCATAAAAGCTGCAGGTATTTTGTGCAAACCAGCCCCTCTCTAACTAGAGACTCTTCGTGATAGGAGGAAAGACAGTAATTTACAAAGCCCCATTTCATGGCATGACTCCAGTGACTGTGTCTCCCCACCTCCTTGCTTAGTGCCTGCATTAACCTCATTCCAGAAGTCTCAGGACCTCTGACTCATACAGCTGAATTCATAAAAAATGTAAGCCTTTGCTATGTGGGATTTTTGCTTGCTTCCTTCCAAGTGCATGTTTTAGTGTCGCATTGAACCTGGCTTCCCCTATGCTACGACAGGTTACCTTAGCTGGAACACAAACCCATAGAAATGGTTTCATTAAGACAAAAACAAGAGGAAAGTAAAGATACCAAAGGCCTACCAGATTTCTGTATATACTGCAAAAATGTTTGGAAAAAGCCTGTCCAAAAGAAGGCAAACAGCACAAAAACGTATGTTGCTAACAGTTGCTCAGCTGTTTATTGCTCAGCAGAAAGAAGGCCCAACATGCAGAACACGGGAGCCCAGTGGGGCACATGCGAGCTGCATCAGCATGGCTTCTTTGACTCAGATCCTTTCTGATCATAAAGCATCCCATCTGAGCACAGAATTCTTCCTTTCATCTATTTTTATGAAGCACTCAAAAAATAAAAAAGAGACCAGGTTCTCTGAATTAGACAGCTCTGGAGGGACATGGGATAATTTTTTTGCAATTCTCTGACCTAATCCTAAGTCACTCAAGGAATAAATGAACCAATTCCTTTAAAACAAATTAAACAAAATAAAGTCATTTCACTATGAAATGTACAACATCTCTCAGTTGCCTCCACCTTTCCCAGTCTGGCTTGTGAACTAAAGAGCAGTTCTCATCACTACCTACGCCATACACCATAGCTTGCCCTACTTCCTTTGACACAGAGCATTATATTTGTGCACAAGAGATTTATCTCTGTTCTCACAAACTAAACAGGCCAATTCACTTCCTGGCTCAGACACACAAACACATCCGCATGAATCTGACAGAAAGCGAGAAGAAAAGTGATGACAAAAAGCTACTGCTGAAGGGGCAGGAGGAAACTCCATCCTGAATATGCCAGGTGAGGCTGTATAAGTAAACTGTTTAGCATATGTTATGTACAAAGGAACAGCAATTTACTGAGAGAAAGAAAGAATAATTGCAAACATTTGTGCCTCATGCATGTGTATAAAAAAAAAATCAGCTCTTACAAAACTGTTGCATTGCCCAACCAAAAGGCAAGGCACCTGACAAGCACTACCCCTAATTTTGTTGCTTTTTAGGTGATTGCTTCCTTCCTTCTCTTTCTGCAGTTGAATTCTTCTCTATTTAGGAAGCGTTCACCAAGAGGCATTCAGTTCCCTGAAAACGGCTGGGAAAGCAGTGGCAGCAGGGGAGAGGCTGGCCCCATCCTGCAAATCGTCCATGGTTCATCTACAGAAGAAACATGAAATTTATTCCCTTCTCTTTGCTGAATACAAATATGCACCATGCTGCTACACGCTCAAGAACAGGTCTGCTCCTCCTTTGGACAAACAAGGTGTTTCTGAACATAATAGCTGCTGAAAGTTATGAGGTGCCCAAACCATGCCTAGTGTTCCCATTAAAGTAGTCTTCACTTATGCTGGTGCCTTGTGGAAAGTATGGCACAAACACCAAGAACAAAGAAGACTAATTTTTTGTTTCTTCTGTCAGAGCAGCAGGCACATTCCTCGCAGTGGTGCCTCTTTGCAACCGTGATACTCTTTCTCTTCCAAATTAACAATATGCCTAAATGTTTAAAAAAAGAAGAGGAAAAAATGGGGATTATTACTAACGGAAACAAGAAGGAACAAGAAAAGATCCCTGTAAAGAAAAAAAAAATAAAAACCACAAAACTGTTCAATGAGATAGAACAGAAATCTCCTTCCCTTGCTTTCCCATAAGCTCCCCTTTTGTCTCATCTCCCTCTTGATACCACCAAAGCCTGTTCATGCTTAAAAAAAGATGGATCAGTTGCTGTGTGCTCCCCTGGTGCTCACCTATACTCTGAAGTCACCTACTCCTAATCCAGCCATCGCTCAGCCAACTTTAAAAGGAAATAAAATAATTTATTCCAATAAGCAAATTATAAAATCACCTTCATCCATCTTGTTCCTACATTTTCAAATTTGATTGTGGCCAGGGAACTGCTGGCTGGGAATTACCCTTCCCCCATTCACACATACATCCTTTAAAAATGCAAAATCTAGCCCTCTATTTCAATATTTCTGATGTCAGTGACCGGTGTCGGCTCTCCCCATACAGTAACTGCTTTAAAGCGCTGCATACAGCACTGCATTAAAAATTAATTACACATGCTATTTTATTGATAGTGCATAATGTAATGAGCACCAGCTGTGCTAAACATCCAAACTCCTTTTTAAGACAGCTATAAAAAAAGAAAGAAACTGCACTTCCAAATGCTTCTCCTGTCAGAGGAGAAAAACAGCAACATCTTGGATGGATTTGAAACAGGATTCTTTGATTTAGCTCTCCATTTGGAGCGTTTGAAGAGTTCAGACTCTTGGGCTCAGTGTAGTGGTATGCAATTGAGTTAACTCTCTCAATGTTGGAGCCATTGTTCTTAGTGCAGGCAATGCTGCCTTGAACCTTTTTGTCCCAAGACTACCAGAGTCAGTTGCATATTGCAATTAAGGGCTTTTCTTTTTTTCCTAGGATGTCTGGAAATGGCAAGCATCCACTTTAAAACACCTTTAAATATCACTATTTCTCCTGCTGGTTCTTAAGTTGACGTAATTAAGACTTACAAAGTTATAGTGATCAGCCATCTGTCTAGAACAAAGACACAGCCATGCTCACATTGACAGAGACCCTGCCCCATGCAGCACTCTCATTTTAGTCACCTCTTTGCAATCTAAAGGTCCCTTCGCTGCATCTTGGCAAACACACCATTCAGTCAAAAAATCAATCTGCATTAGATGCTGATGTTAGATGTTGAGTTTGGATCTGATTTTAATATCTGGTGAGACAGAGAGCTGCTCAGACAGCAGGTCACATATGATTTTAATACTTGGATAGATGAATGAACACACAGATTGATAGATAGGTGTAAAAATGGATGAATGCATTCAGACTGATACATTGCTGGTTTTAGAATATACATCTCTCACACAACCCTACACTCTGTAAGTACTGTCCACAAAGTTAGTTCTACTATGGCATGCATTAAATATTTCACTAAAATAAATAAATACATGTAACTATGACTAATAGGGATATCTTTCCTGAATGTTAGCCGGCTCTTTATGCAAACCTCTTCTTTATGTAGCAAAAAGAAAAGATGCGTGTATTTATAAAGGGGTGTTGGGGAAAATAGATGTCTTTGTCTGCCCACAGACACTTGTACCAAATTCCTTTCTCTTCTCAAAAAAGCACCCAGCGCTAAAGAGAAACCAATTTTAAGTGTACTTTTTTTTTTTTTGAGATTCCAATCAACAAAAATTAAGAGTAGAGCAACAGCTATTATCCTGGGACAGGATGAGTGCAGAGGTTTTTGCTGGATGAATTCGCATTCTCTGATCTGATTACTGGGTTTTTTCCATTGATCCTCCTGTGTTAATAAAACCCAGTCTGGAGTGAACAAAAGCTTGCTTCTTGTTCAAGTAAGAAATGTGCCGAGTGCATACCATATCATTAGCATAAAAGTTTTTGAAATAATACTGCTTTCTAGACAGACTGTATTAATTGCATCAAGCTTTTTACAGCAGGGTGGTCTAATCTAGCTTTTCTTATTGGCTGACTCTGGTTATAAAGCCAACATAAAATGAATATGGTGATATAATAGGAAAGAAAATATTCTTTTAAAACCTATGATTTACTTAGAGGGAACTGCTTTTATCTTTAGTGTCACCTTAACCTTTGCCAAGAAAACACCAGACTAGTTAAATGAAGCAGTAAGTAGAATTTCAGTAGCCAAGTAAATGGATATTAACTTTACAAGATGACTGTGATTTTCAGAATGTCCTAATGACTAATACAGCTGATTCCTTGAATTAGCAGCAGCTTGTTCCTCTCTTCTGAGCTACGGCCCCATGCCTTCCTCTGGTTTAGACCTTAAACTTCACAGCCCTGTCCATTAATCACTGCTGTCCTTGCCCACTTGCTGTTTTTATATATGCAACTAAGTATTGTAATTGCTTTCTACCTCCTTCCATCAGCCAATGTGTGGGAAGGAAGCAGTTTCACTAGTTAGATGGATATATGTGTATTGGACAGATTTAATTATCTTTACAGGGGTATATAAAACCCTCACTCGTAGGCCCAGATCCAAAGATTTTGGATCAGGTATATATCTAAATACCGACACAGGGGACAAATTATTCTCTGTGCGATTACAATTCCCTTCGTCTTACATCAATTACAATCCCATTTCTGGGACTTTTGCACTGTAGTGTCTTGAGGGCAGGGACTTTTTTCTTTGGAGAGCACACTGTAAAGTGCCATGCACTTCTGCGCTGAGATTTTCAATGCTCATTTCTCGTTAACTTTAATGGGAAATGGGCATCCAAATCTCTTAGGCAGCTTTGACAATTTAAGCCTTAATGTACAATATTAATAAATCAGCATCATAAAAAGAGCCTTATGAAGATGTATTGTGAAAAAATAGCCCCACAAAAGCATTGCAGTGTATGTGTGCATGTATACAGGCATATACTTTTCATAATTATGTCTCTCAACAATCATTTGCATGTCTCTGTTGTGCAAAAAAAAAACCTGTGCATGTTTTACAGTTACTCTGAGCAGTTACAATTCATTGAAATGAAATAAAAAGCAGGCTCAAAAAAGCACCCTAATCTGGCAAGGGGTAAAGCAAAATGAATGCTTTGTCCGTTTATATTTCAGATCCAAGCTACACAACCCTGTGAATTTCATTACTCTACTCCAACTTCTAATTAAATAGGCACTAAAAACATATAAAGGGAGAACCCAATTCAACAGAAAAAGCATCTGAGGGGGAAAAAAATAAAGAGACTGAGAGCTTGAACCAGTGATAGACTTTTTTTAAAATCATATAGAAAAACACAGACCTTTACTTGCAAATTTCTCATCCTGGGGAGTCCTGAACACAAAGAATTGAACAAATATAGAGGAGACCATGATCAGCACTGGCCAAGCCACACAGTGGTTATCCAAGCAGACATCCCAGCACCATTTGCTGTGATTGAAACTACTAGAAGCAGCACATTTTCTGAAGATCACTAACAGCTCTTGATGAGGCAGCATGACTTCCTCTGTACATGACTGAATGCTACTCAGCATCCTGAGTCCTTATCTAGGTCAGAGATTTCAAAATGCAGGTTTTTTCACATATGTGTACCCCAAATCTCACCAGCAGCCAGAAGTTTAGGTTCTCCAGCACAAACTGGTGTGAGGAACACTTGAGGGCCCAACTTGTGAATGCCCAGCAGAGATTTTGGAGTGTACCTGCAACTTCAAGCCTTCAGAGTCACAGCCTATTTGAGAATTGCGCAGAAAAACTCCAGGTCCTGAGTTAAAGAATGCTGAAAAATAGGAATGGGAAGAAACAGTGAAGGATGAGGAGGTGCAGGAACTGTTGATGGCTTTTGTTCAAAGAAGGAAACAATTCCTCAGAAGGAAGAACAGAGCTGACAGAATAAAAGGCTAATCAAGTCAGAGAGACAAGTTGATCTCTAAAACTGGAGCAAGAAACTGTTGTAAATGCCTATTTTAAAAAAGAAAGCACAATGCAAAGATTATCACTAGATTATTAGTGAAAACAAGGAACTCACTTTTCCTTGATTTCCACAAAACATTTTGGGGGACAGAAAGATCCCATAACCCTTGCAATGAAGCTTAAACCATGCCAGGCTCACATACAGTGAATACTGTGGGGGCTAAGAAAGGGTTAAGTAGACATAATCTCCTTTTCCAAGGGAAGAAAATGTTTCTTTCAAAGAGACCTTGACCAACTACTGTCATAAACATGTAGCATGCACTTTGATACAACCTATTCTCTAAGTGCCGCAGACTGCAGTAGTAATTACAGGAAGCCATGATAACAGGTCTCTCTCTCCACAGAGCTGGCATCACTCTCCCAGCAAACAGGCAATTCTGAAAACTCTCAGCACAGAACTCCAAAGTAAGAACTCAAAGTATGTAAAGTACAAAAGCCTCACCTTCCCACATTCTTTAATAAATTATTCCTTGCTTCCTTTTCTTTTTTCAGTTGTGCTTGCTTCCCTTCCCCCTAGCTGCTGGCATCAGAAGCAGCAGGGAGCCAGGGCATCCAGTTCACTTTTACAGCTATCTGTCTACAGAAGGTATATGCGTGCATACTATGGCAGTGAAGACACAGAACAGCAAAACATGAGATTAGTTCCGGTTTGTTTTACTGGTTACTAGGAGCAGGGAAGGCAGAAGGCAGGGAGGCTATCTGACTTTCAGAACCAGTGTTCACCATTTGCAAGAGCCTGTCTTGACACCCATTTCAGGCCAGCTGAGGCTGATGAGGCAGAGTTTGATTAAAACAGCATCCCCCACCACACTGCATATGGCAGCTCGGATAGAAAATTTAACCAAACCCCCATGTGCACTGACAGCACCTCACCACACAGCACAACAATGCAAGTTTAGGGCCTGCACCCCAGAGCAAGTGAATGGGTGCAGGCTGAGCATCTTCCAGGCAGCACAGGAGCCTTCTCTGTGTGCCCTGAGCTCCACCAAACAGCGCTCTGAAGAGAGCCTCCTCCCGAGAATATTTTATCTTTCAAGACCAAGAGTTTTCAAGATACAAATGTTATCATGAATGAGAGCTGTGGGGTTTGGCCCACCACAGTGAGACTCCCAAAACACTTGTGAATTTTGCCACATCTGTATTTTCTTTTAAGCTCCCCTCCTTCTCCTTTTCACCTCTCCAGCCTGCAGTTCACCATAGACCCAGTCCTGCAATAGAGCCAAGCTCAGAAACACCCGCTGATTTCAAAGAGATCACTGGATCTGAAATGTTGAGGTCTGGCGACAATATGTCCATGTCCTTTGGCTAGCTTAGCGTGCCTTCATTTTCACATCACTTTCCCCTCCTTGTGGTGACAAAAGTCAGGCATCCAAAAGAAATAAAGGAAAGAAAAGCTGATGGGGTAGAGGCCAGGGATGTGTGGTGAGTTACCAAGGAGCATTTTCTCAAAGCAAGGGAGAAAACATCATGGAGCACATAAACCCTGCGTGCACATGGATGCAGAGGAGAGCCTTTAATATGAATGACTGAGGAGGTAGGAGGGGGAAAAAGGAAATAAAAATACCTCAGATGTTAAATGTTATCCAATTAAGCTTAAAATAAACATCCCAGAGAGATGAAATCTAGATACTGGGATATCACATTCTGTGAGTAGTCTCAGACATTTGTTCACAACATTGCACAAACGGCCTGGCAGCGGCTGTGGGTGACAACTGACAGTGGGCAGGCAGGAAAGGAGGGATGCAGAAATGGAGGGAATCACAAGCCCTTTCCTACTCCCCATCCTCTTCCAGAGTGGAGAGGGAAGAAGGAAAGGGATTGAGGGGATTTAAGGCATTTTCTCTGCCTTCCCCGTACAACCCAGCAAAGGCAGCTCTCCCACAGCAAAGACGACATCACTTGGCAGCACTACTGACCTTCAGATAGCAACAAAAAAAAAAAAGTATTTCTATTACCTGACAACTGACAATGACATCCAAATGTGCCTGACGTCTCAGTCTGAATCTCAGTCTGAGTCCCGCCAACTGAGACTGCACGTGCACCACAGCAGGGCAGGCTAAGGCAGGGCGGGAGAGAGGCCAGTGCGCGGAGAGGTGACGTGATCACGGATGTGTGAGGGTGGGAGGAGGCAGCTATGGGAGCCCCCGGCAGGTTTGCAGGCCTGGACGGCCCTGGAGAAAAAACAATAGAAAAAACTGTCAGTCGGATCTAAGTTTGAAGGGACAGAGGAGGCATCATCAGGGGAAACAAATGAGGCAGGGGCTGGCTGCCTAACGCATGACACACTTGGTCTGAACCCCTCTCTGAGTCTGGCTGAGGCTGCCGGGCTCATGCTGGACAGGGAAAGAACAAGAAGAGACCTGGGGGACCCACAGACTGAGGCTGGGGGCCTCTGGTGGGTGTGGAGTGGGATGATTTGGGGGAATGGCCAGCCCTGGCACAGAGCAGAGTTGGGGGTAGTGGACGTCACCATTGGCTCTTGCTCAGGGACCAAATCAAAAGGGGGATTATTGTTTTATGGCTGTGTTAATGCACTGAGCCGACACAAAATTGGGCAGGCTCTCTGTCGAGCCGCCACTGGAGCAGGCTCCACACACCAGCCCGGACAAAGTGCAGTGACTTAGAGCTCAAATGGCTTCAGTGAGGTGCCAGGAGCTGAGCTCCCAGAAGGAAGCCTTGGCAGCCGCGTGCTGCCTTCCTGCTTGAGCTGTGGCCAGTTGTGCATTTTGCATGCCCCGATTATGCAGGCTGCTTCCCTACTGAGCCTGTGAGGAAGGGAATGACCATTTTCCTCATAGCTAAAAGATGATATTGTAACCTCCAACCGTATTATTTATTTTTAACCCCTCTAAGAATAACCTGCCATTTAAAAGCTGTATTTTAGAGTTTTCTCCTGCTCCACTGGAATCGCTTGCTCCTCCTGGCAGTAGTTCAAACTGAACTCTGTGACTTTGAAAAACTAAGATAGAAGGCTTAAATATCAACATACACCTGCACAAATACAGACACACACACACACACACACACACATACACACACACACGACCATGTAGAAGTCACGGTTTTGGCTGGTACAAATTATCAGAGTTTAAATGAAAGCTGAGTGAATGGCACCACTTTCTATCCACTGGGAATCCAAATCTCTCCATTTAAAACTACGACTGTCACTTAGTTATAAACTAAAGAGTAGCTACTAATCAAGCACAGTTTATAAATGAGGATATGTGGTGGAGTAGTCGCCATTAAAAAGCTGGCATTTGCCAATAGTTACCGCACAGTGGTAGATGAGAAACCACAGTTTTCCCCTATATTTATATGAGGAAATATGTGTGCTAATTGTGGGGTACCTTCTGGTAAATGTTTTCTTTCTAAATGGTGGCATCTCTGGCTGCGCATGAGTGTGCACCTTGCAGGTACATGAAAACACCATGGCAGCAAGGAGAAATATTTATCTGCATTCCCTCCAACCTTAGAAAACATTTTCTAAAGGAACTTACACTGTAGCAGCAAGGAGGAATATTTATCCATGTTCCCTCTGACCCTAAACATGCAACACTTTCCAAGGGAGCCTCTCTACCTTGAGAGTCCCTATTTGGAAACCAGGCCCACATGTTGATCTGACAGCTACACATGTGAGGGAAATGGGGATACTTCAGCCTTGGCACAGCATCCAGCACTCCAGTCTGCAAGGACTGCATTCGATTTGGGCGTTTATCTTAAATGGCTAAGAGACCACCAGTGCAAAACATTTGAGTGAAGCTTTTGCCAAAACCACAAGCGAAGAGTCTAAATTCCCTGTGTAAATACTTGAGCTTGAGGCATCAAGGATAAAATTTGTGCTCTTTTGTGAGGACTGGTTTTAAATAGAAACCATTGCTGAGGCCTGTGGGACAAAGAAAGACTTTTTTATTTTGGAGGCTCTGTTGTTTGACTTCTGTAACTTTTATTTCTCTGTAAGTACTACACAAACAGGTAATGATAACTGTTTCCCAGATTGTACCTACATTTCATTTTGGGCAGGAGGGAGCACTATGCATCTGGAAACTCATGTTGGGCATGGATTTCAATGTGTGTACGAACCACTCTACCACTGTGACAGATATGAATAACAAGTTTGCTTTTTCATGGAACAAGCAAAAAGTAACACAGATTCCCTCCAATTACTTAACAATTTTATCTTATATTCTTAATAGGTATAATGAAAATAGATAGGCTCTCTGTTGAGCAGCCGGGGCGCTTGTCCTTGCTGGGAAGGTCATGAGCTTGAAATGGGGATTTAAAGTAGAACCACAGGGCAGCTACAATCTCATGGTCCTGCCATGACTAAGGGCACAGGTCCTGCAATCACGTGGCCCTCTATACATGAAGGTACCTACAAAACTACAGTTTTCAAGGAGATCATCACACAGAGGAACTATATGAAGCCTACCAAGTGCGCCATCAGCCTCAACTGCATGGGGCTTCAGTGTGGAGGTCCATGAACCCCAGCACACAACACTACCCTAAGAGTAACAGCCTCCTCTCCAGTCCTGGTGCGTCCCATATTTGCAATAAATTTGATGCAGTCTGCACAGCCCTAGGTGTACAAGAAGATGTCAAAAGTTCTCACCAAGTGGGTACAGGGAGGTCCTCCTTGCTCTTATCCAATACATCTCCCCTAGTGTGGAAAGGGAATTAAGGTTTCAAACAGGAGATTTCTCACTGTCTGATCAAAGGGATCCTGTAAGAGCCTCCCAAGAAAGGTACTGGGGACAAGACAGTAATCTCATTTGCCAAGATACCTGACAAATTTACCAGAAAGACTGTACAAACCAGATGAATGGATGGAACTGAACCTGTCACTCAGAAGGTCTTTTTCCCATCCTCACCCTGGAGAAGAGAGGCTCTGAGGAAACGTTATAGCTGTCTTCCAGTACCTGAACACAGCTGACAAGAGAGCCAATAAGGGACTTTACAAGGACATGTAATGATAGGACAAGGAACAATGCCTCTGTTGATAGAGGGTAAGTTCAGACTACATCTTAGAAAGAAATTCTTTATTGTGAGGGTGGTGAGGGACTGGAACAGGTTTACCAGAGAAATTGTAGATGTTTCATCCCTGGAAGTGTTCAAGGCAATGTTGGATAGAACTTTGAGAAACCCAGTCTAGTGGAAGGTGTCCCTGCCCATGGCAGGTGGTTTGCAACAATATTGTCTTTAAGGCCCATTCCTACGCAAACCATTCTATGATTCTACGTTTTAATGTATATATGAGGAAATCTAAAAACTGCTAATCTAACATCAGAAAAAGAATTGGTAAAGGAGAAGAATGGACCAAAAGAGACTCTGACAGATGATCAGACCACCACCAACTTCAGCACTAAGAGACAAAGATCACAGTGCTGCCAGACCAGGAGCCTTGAGTTTACCCCTATAAGCAAAGTCAAATCAAGTGATTCCTGCTCCTCTTTGCTACCACCTCAGTGTTTGCATCTTTTTCACAAATCAGGATAGTCCTACAGAATCAGATCAAGTGGGAAATCGAGAAGATGGAAATCATATCTAGTGGTCTCAAGGAAAGGCAGGGAGAAAAGGAGCGCTACACCATGAGGTACACAATATCTTAGGTGTAAGGTATAGAAAGAATAACAATTGTGCTCAGAAATGCTCAGCTTGTGTTTGCTAGGAACATATTCATGTTTTATCTCTTCAGCTCCTCTCTGTGGGATCCTACATGGGATTTTTCCCCATAAAGGGTCTATTTAAAGCTGAAAATGAAGATGGGGGCTCTACCATTCTTCAACTTAACTGTTAGAGATGACAGACAAACACATAATGAATAAAGAGATAAAAAGATAAATAGATACAGGTAGATAAACAGTATCTCAAGGTGCTGCTGAGAGTTTTCTGCTCAGCCCACACAGCAACAGTCAAGGGAGGCGAGCTGATCTCTGGAATTCTATATCCAATTGACCACATCACATTGCACAGAGGTTTCAAAAAGAAAACACACCTGCAAGCCCCTGACTGCCACACAGGGCACAGCCACAATCCGCACTAGGGAAAAGCAAACCACAAGAACTGTAGTGCAATCTTAGAGGTAAATATCCCATCTGGATGGTGAGAGCGGGCACACACATACAGCATTGTGTCACTTGGACATCAATGACATGATGTGTGAGGCTCAATTTTCATCTTGGGTCAGTACTGAGAAATCACTCACCTGCACTGCAGATCTCAATTATATATTCTGCATTCATTCTGCACAGATGCAAAGGGGAGTTTTGCACATAGTATGAGTGTGAAACATGGACAGAGGCTGTCACCATGTAAATAAAACATCTGCATTGCTGACGGTTAAGGAAGATTTTATTCTCATCCTTTAAACAGGCTCAGTATGTCCTCAAAGCCTGCATATGCCAGTAACTCTCAGGTGATGTTGACTCCCATGCACCACTAAGAGTAATTTTTTTTCCCCTCTGCTATTTTTAAACTTGCAAAGAAGAAAATAAGGTAAATTGGACATGACCTCAGATACTGGAAATGAGCATACGAGCACAAACGAAACTGACAAGAGCCACAACGAAGGCATAAATTGCACCCTTTTGTTGTCCCTCTCCCTGAGCCTAGGCATGACTGGACATATGATATGGTATATGTAAAACACCATGCTCCTCAGGCACATCTGCAGAAAAGTCCCTGAGCAAAGCATAAAGATGAAGCCCAAGTAGCATCCACAATGCCCCACCTCAGGTCAGTACAGCTCAGACCAGGGGAATCAACCTTAAATTAAGAGATCTGCCTTTATGTCTCATGTCACATATAACTGCAGCCACACACAGCTGTGGAGCTGGTGTGTCCCAAGGAGTGTTGTGGGCTTCACTGGGTGGGTGCCTGAATGTGTACAGGCAGACAGGCAGGTGCACAGGCAGACGTGAGCCACTTAACAGCCCATGAACCAAGTCTTTCTCTGTATCTCTCTGTGCCTGTCTGGTGACAGAAAATCCAATCAATAGCTGGTTAGAGAATAAAGATCAGTTCCACTATTAAAAAACTCTCTTTCAATAAAAAGAAAAACATCTGTTCAAACAGTGTACGGCTACAAATTTGGAGTGCAGGCTGAAGCCTCATCCCTGTCCTGTGCCCATCATGTTCAGGGAGAATACTGCAGATGTTTTGAGATGGGTTTTACATGCACCATTGTAGCAGCTTTGAGAAGACCCATCCAAAAATGAAAGACAAATCTATTCACTAATCTTTCCAACCGATTTTTTCCCAAGCTTTTTCTGAAACAAGTTGTCTCATCTGTATCACACCCTCTCATATGGACTGTTCCCACCTGAAACTATAATCTTTCTGCCATGTCTTTTTATACAGATACCAACAGGGTTGAGGAAGCAAATATACACAAGTACACACGTGTACACACACAGAGAAAACAGACACACATGCACAAATGTTTCCAATAGCAACTAGCAGAGCAATGCATACACACCCTGGAAGGGGTAGATATACACAGCACCCCTTAGGAAAGGCAGAACAGCTCTACGACATGGGCAGGCACACTACTGCACACACTCATGGAGTCCAGAGCTCAGCCAGACATACCTGCACTCCAGCCTTTCCCTCTCCCCTCAGCACACACACAGTGGTTTGGAGCAGTTTCCCCACACCGGCTATGATGTCAAGACTAAAACTTTGCTCCAGCTGGTAATGGAAAAGTTTCACTGGAGAGAGAAGGAGGGCAGGGAAGGGATTTCTTGTTATATTTTGCTCAGAGATTTCTTTTAATTTTGGCAGAAAAGGATTCCCTTTGAATTGATACAATTCTTTCTCCCAAGAATTTCAAATGATAATGCATAAATGAGTCATAGATCAAGAACAAGGATGTGGTGAACAAGGAGGAGAAAGAGTGTGAGTGAGGGGCACTGGCACAGAAATTTGACAGTACCCCAACTCCCCCCCTTCCTCCCCCCATGCCAAGACATTAATTCTCACAAGTCGGAGAAAATTACTATGCATGAATGCAAAAAGCATGATCAGGAGTAATTAACATGGCTTCATATGCAAATTTTATTAATGCAGAAGTACAAAGTCATTATGCAAATGAAACTTACGTCAACTCTCTTGACAAATATTCATCTCTAAAGCTCAAGTTTCTCCCTTCTATTTTTTTTTTTAATTTTTGGTGTAAAACCAAAAAAAAAAAAAAAAAAAAAAAAAGAAAAGCGATGAGCACTGTTTGACAAGTTTGCAAAGTTGTTTTTCAACCAGAGAAATTTATTCTTGCATTGTTGATATATTTTTTGTTGCTGTTGTTGTTGGCAGGTACACGACAGCTCATGGAGGAGAGCGGGAGGATGGGGGACGCGGGCTACCAGCAGCAGGCAGCCAATCAAAACGCCAGCGGCTGTAATGAGCGCGATTGATGACTGTTTGGCTTTACTGCAGGGTAATGAACTAGAATCCAGTCTGAGGAGGAAAAAAATATGAATATTCATGAAGCTGTGCTCCTGCCTTTGATGATTAAAGAAATTTTTAATATTCAAATAAGCGCTTGCCAAGTGATTAACAAAGAACAAGCACGCAGGAATATGGAAATGGAGCTGTGGAAGATTTGGGAGTCACAGTCTGTGCAGAAAAGACAGCACAAAATTTCATAAACAAGATAGGCAGATAACCTAATTCAAATCTGAGCAAATAAAGGGGGGGGGAAATCACCTTCTTTTTCATCCATTTTGTTATTGTATCAGTCACTTTGTTTTAGAGTGTAAAGGAGAATAAAACCTACCAATGCAATAAGGGGGGTGGGGGGGGGGGAAATCCAAACCGTGAGAAACCCAACCCAGCAATTACAAAGTAAGAATCCTGGGTGAGAAACCGATAGGAAAATGATGGCTAAGTCCATCGTCTGCTGTGGGCTATTGCTTTTCAAAAGCAGGAGCCTGCCTGATGCTGAGAGCCTACTGGCTGCTGAGAATCACCAACTTGTATACGACAGGCAGGAGTCGTAAGTATCCTGAAATAACCAAGACCAGTCCCTGCTGTTAAATCCCGTTCCTTGGGTAAAGGGCACACGGTGGGGTTTGACTGCTGTCTGGGAGAGAAGGGAGTGCAACAGAAAGAAGAAATAGCATTGCCAGGGAAAAGAAAGCAAGGAAAAAGGTGAAAAGGAGGGTGCAAGGAGGTCTCAGCTGCCCACCCTGGTAATCAGTTGGTAAAAAATGTGTTTTCCATGTCTGAGCCAGAAAGGTCCTCCACTCCCCACAGATTTCTGAACAAGGATACAAAAATCCAGTCACATTATAAAATGTTTGATAAGTTCAGGCTCTCACAATTTAATAGCTTCACTAAGGATTCACATTGAAGTGCATAGTAACAATATCAGCTGCTAAAACAACTTTGCAGTTAAAATACATCTAATTAGCAGCCAGTGACACCTATTTTTTTCTCTTTTTTTTTTTTTTAAAAAACGGTTAACTTCAGGGCTGCATTATACCTGAATGAAATGTGGTAAAGCTCTGTCTTGAAAGGATATCTTCAGACTCTTAGGGCACTATAAAATGAACTCACCTTTCTGTTATTAGCTCCTGAGGTTTCACAGGCCTGTTTGCCTTTTCTGCAGACCTTTAAAAACTCTGGTTAATTTCTTATTTAAAAATCTAAAGAAAGCATAGTCTAGGTACCATTTAATAATTAGCTGGTGTCTTCAGATGTAAAACTTCAACTCTACTTAAAACAAAAATAATAATAATAATAACAGCATGAGGACAATGCTACAAAATGCAAAAAATCAGCCATGACCAGAGTCTTCAGAGTTACTGTGAAAACCCATCATGTAGCTAATGCGATTTTTCTCCCTCTATATGCTTAATTTCTGTAGATACAAAAATACCCACCATTGCTGTACCATAGGAAAGAAAAGGATTAAAAATTAAAAAAAAAAAAAAGGGAAAGGAAGGAGAGGAAAAATATATATAAAAAGAAATGAGAAATGCCTAAATGTAAGTAAAGATAAGGTTAAACACCATGCCAGGGTATTGCTGGGAGTCTTTCCTCCGAATAATGCCAAGACCTTTCGAAGATGCCTGTTGTCTCTAGGTGCGTGTGGGTGGGTGAAGTGTGATATTACATAACACACACGCGGCAGTGGTTGTGCACAACCGTACTGATTAAAACGCTCGACTGTGAAACTCAGATCTCCATTTCCTGGGCTGTTCATAGCTCGTGTCAGACCCTTGAACACCGTGAATGTTATCCTTCGAGTGTGAGATTCTTTGGCTTTATTTTAATCAGTGCAATTTCTTTTTTAATGACAGAGAAGCAACTATCAGCTTCTACAGTTACTTGTTTTGAAATCCTTCTTAAATGGCAGTTGAGTTCTACCATATAAATATGAATACTTAATATTTATGCCATATTTTCTTTTTTTCTTTAAAGCACCCCATTTACATATTTCTGGAGAATAATGATACTTCTGCAGGGCAGGTGAACAAACATTTCTGCATATGGAGTCAATGGGGAAGAGCAGTAAGAGTCAATATAGTAAAAATCAGTCCCTAAATTTAAGTGACTTGAATTGCATATGCAGCTGTGGTTGCCTGTCAGTAGTTAGATGCTGTAATAATAATAACAACAGTAATAACAATAATAATAATATTTTAATTTCTCTAGTGCCTTCCATGCAAAGATCTGGAAGTACTTTACAAAGATAAATAAACTGAGTTTTGAACACCCTGTTTGGTTAGTAAACATACTAATATATCTAAAGAGCATGCAATTCTTCTCACTGTGTAAAAATCAATATTTTAGTCATCCACATATTTGTGCATGGCATTTTGGAGGCTTGGACATTGAGGGCAAACTGTGGAGAATTTTACTTACCTAAGAAACCATGTGAATTCACTGAAGTAGCCCATGTTATGCCTGTAAGACTGCTTTTGCAGTCGAAAATCCATTTTAGAAAATGGGGGTTGGGGTTGTCACTGGCCCTGTTCAGAAGCCCAAACGGGTGGCCCACAGCAGTATCCAGGCACTGCAGGGCAGCATTCACAGCATTCGTATGTGCCCGTTCTCCATGGGGGCTCCTGCAGTAACACCCATCCCTCCCACCAACTGGTGCTTATCTAAACCTGCTCCTGACCCCTTATATAGCACATAGAATACGTCTGTACTATGAACATGAAACTAAGGGAAAAATTGAAACCTCTTGGCTCACCACAATTAAGCACATAAGAAAAAGGACTCTCAGCTGCCCCGAGGCTGCATTCATTGCTTCTCCCTGCAGTGCCCTCCGCCCATCCCACCGACACAAGGCTTTGACCCAGGAGGACCATATGCCTTTGTGATGAGAGGCACCAGGAGCAAGAGCAGAGGAAAACAGGGTAGGATTTAGCCTAAAAGCACCATAAGGGATAAATATATTCATGATACCAACAGATGTGATAAAACTATTACACAAGAAACCTGGGACGTTTCTCATCTCAGGAGGGTGGTCTTGCAGACAGGGCTTTGGGCTGGGAAGGGATCTGAGGTGCACAACACAGGGCATGAGCCACCCAGTCTATGGCACATTCTCTCCCAGAGCTGTTTTCCCCTTCCCACTGACTGCCTGTCTGGTCTGCTCTTCCAACATCCAAGCAGAGCTCAGCCCTCACTCCTCTAATGCAAACCGTCTAAAACACAATGATACCCTGATCTGAGATGCAGTGTCCAGAAGTTACCCCAATAAACTAACAAATAACAATAATTGTCCTGATTTGTGGAGGGGTTTTTTTCCCGGAAGGCATAAAGGATTGACTATAAACAATTCTTCAGTTTTATCAATTTTGCTCTCCAACTCTTGAAATTAAGTCCAGGGGGGTTTCAATGATTACAAAAATCCTTGCGGGGACTAAAAATTTTAGTTGTGATTATATCATGAATATTTCTATATACTAGCAAATATTCCTGATGTAATCAAAACATATAACTACACCAATAGACAATTCTAGCAATTTAACAAACCTTGGAATTAATAAAGTAACTCAGTGGATGGAAAGAACTCTTTCGAAAGTGCAACATAATACGTACATACGGGCAGCTAGAGAGAGAAATGCCACTGCAAATAATCAGAAGGCTTGACCACAAGAGGATGGTCAAGAGGCTAAAATGAATGAAGTGGCCAGAGAAGAGGCACAGACAAGAAGGGGTCATTAACACCGGTGGACTTCTCTGCCTTGTCCATTCAGATCTGAGTCCCACTCACGCCATAATCCTCAGGCAGAGTTTGGCCTCTGGAAAAGAGAACGGCAGGATTTGCTGCTTGGGTAGTACCTCTGCCTTGCTCTGAAGTTTGCTTTCTATTAGGAGACTTGAATTTTGTCCCTATCTCACAATAAAAAAAAATATCACGGGTGGAATTAGCTGAGATGAGGCTTTAGCAGCTCTTCAGCTGTTTGGTGGTAAAAACAATTCCTAGAATGGGAGGGAACTTGGGAAAAAGAAGCAGATGAAGTCATTCTGCCCCTCTGTGCCTCAGTCTCCCCATCTGTGAAAATTGGCTAATGACATCCACCTGATTTAGTTAAATGTCCTGGAAACTAAAAAGACTCTGTAACAGCAATATATTAAGCAGCAGCACTATTAACTGCTTCACTGCTGGAAATGGAAAGGAGAACTATCAGGTGATGCCGATGTCCCCGCACAGCACAGATGGACAAACTTAATATACAGACACAATTAGCTTTGGGAGAGAATCACAGCTTCTGGTTTTTTGGCTCTCCCCTTGCCAAAAACAGTGTAAGTGTAGGCACTTCATAAGTGCTGAATTTCAATGTGAAAAATAGTTTACCTGCCTAGTGTGAAAGCATACATGAGACTTAAAGAAAAAAATATATAACGGGGGCGGGAGGAGGGATCATTAACGTGCACATGCATAATTTTCAAATTTTGTCTTGTGCACAGAGCACATTCACCATGTTCACGCTCAGCAGATCAATTCACTAACACCAAGAAAACTTTAAAAAGCAAAGCAAGTCATTGGAGAGGGGGGAACCAACAGTAATTTTTAAAATGAGGGGTCCCTTTGAGTTTTGAGTCTCTCAGGAGAAGACCAATCCAGCTGCGTGTGTATGAGTGGACCCAAGTCAGACTGAATCTGTCAAATTAAAATAGCAGAGCAATCAACAGGAGATGGTAAAACAATCCATGAAATGAGGGAATCACTGAAGATCTAAAGCTTCAGACTTCAATTCACTGGACAGCAGTACAACTTAGTGTTCTGAATGGAAAAGAGGCTAGAAAATTAACTAGCTTTTAAATAACAAAAGAAAGCAGACAAATAAACCAGTAACCAGGACTCTAGTTCAGATTATAATGTCATTTAAAAAATGAAATAATGAACCAGCATTTCATTTGCACAGGAAGCATGCTGCAAACCTGTGGCCAATCCTCCTGCTAAATAGAACAATATAGTTTTACTCGAAATCTTGGATCCAAATAGAATTTGGCTAGTCACAGATGCTAATTAGACAGGATAACTGAACCCAGCACCAGGAGAGGTAAAACACAAGTACAGTATAAAAAGAATCCTTTACTCCTTTCAGTCTGGCACAAAACTAAGACCAAAGCAAACTAAAAGAAAACAAGGACCATTCTAAGTACAGAATCTGTTTTCTGAGGTATGTATTTTCCGTACCAGATTTCCTCATAACTCTCAATTTACACATTTATTTCTACAGAATAGCATCCTCCTCCAAAAGATAAAAGCATAAGGTACAAAAAGGCTTTTTATTATCAAGGTGGCTTGAGACGGAAGCTGACAATACTTACCTAGAAAAGTGTATTTAAAAAACGCCAAAGTGATAACAAAACATAGATATTATACAAAAAAGGTGAGGCAAAAGAATTCCTTTGAATGCCCCTGTTCAGGATGAGGAAGCAATATTAAATTCATACCCATCGTCTCAGTAAAATAAAGATGAGTAGACTTTCGTTTTGTTTCTGATGAAAATGTCAATATACTCAAACATCACTTTATTGCTGTATATCACAGCCTAACCAAATCTTTCTATAACCTCTTGCATTATGAACAAAATCCCTAAAATGTCACCAACTAAAAAACTGAACTAGCCTGTAATTAGTTTCAACAAAGTCATCCTTTTAACCCTAATTTTCTAGATGTAGATGATATTTCCAAAGTAAGCATTATGAACATTCCTTAAGGACAAGTAGAATCAAATTGTAAAATCATAAGCAGCGATCTGGTAGCTCCTCCATGAAGCAAGCCCTTTATTTCTCTGTAATAAATTCAAATCCAGTCTTCAGTCTCTTAATAGGTGATCAGAGAAAATATGCATGCACACCTAAACCGCTACAACAAACCTTATTTTTTAAATAACACTTCAATCACTAATATAATAAAGACTGTTGTAACATGTTAGCACTGGTATCATTATTCCTTATGATTCAATATTCTAATGACTGGCTGTAACAGAGGTTTATGTTCTGCAGAGGTTTATACCACTATTTAATGTAATTAAGCAAACTGGCAGCCAGTGCCTCTATGGAAATATCATTTCTATCATAGAGTATTCCCATCAGAAATTCAGAGAGATCATAACATACAAACTTTGATTCTGTTTATTTTTTTCCCCTGTTCTGAAACTGATCTGGCATTTCTTCAACTTAGTGCTAAGTGGAAGAAAGAATTAATTTGGCTTCTGTAGACATGTTATTATTGACAATACTAATAATCTATGACAAATGGGCCATCCCCACTCCTCTCTTTCAGCAGGCGTAGAAGCCTGCAACATCGCTTTGCAAAACCCCAGAGCTGGACTCTTCTCCTGCCGGGAGCACTGTGAGTGTACCAGCAATGGGGTTTTAAGTAAGCCATTAAAATGCTAATATTCATCATAGGGCCAGATCCGTGTTACGACTGAAAGCAGAACTAAAGCTCCTCTGGAGACAGGATAAGGCCCTTCCAATGTGATCAAAGAGTAAATACATGCAAAGCTCTGATGGGAAAAAGGATCTTTTTTCTAATTTTAAAACTAAACAGGGAGAGTCCACTAGGCTCATAATCCATGTTACAGTCACATCTGGGATCACTGACATCTAGGATAACGGCAGGCAGGAAGATAGGTCCAGGCTAAAAAGTTGCCACCTGGGGTCAAAGACGAGGTCTTAATACCCAGGATTGTGTCAAAACATAGTTATTTATCTTTTGATTACACTCCCCTCCACTCGACGCAGCTCTGCTGATGACAACAGATGTGCCACTCTCTCTAGATATGTCTTTTATGTGTGCATGGCTTTGTCACATCTGCATTTACCCCACCTTGTAAAGGAAGCTCAGTCCCTCACTCAAGCAGGAGGTTTATGGGGCCACCCAAGAGCACAGGGTCAGGAGCAGAATTCAGACCCAAAACCAGAGTTCACCCTCTGCCTGCAACAGCTCGCGAGTCGACTTGATTAAATAAAGGCTCAGCTACTTCTCCCTCCCGGCTGTAAAGCTCTCTGTAGAGGGAAGAAAAAAAATTTTGAAACAAAACCCACTCCCATTTCTGGGGGAGAAGGGGACAACGAATGATAATGAGAAAGGGAAAATATCTGGTTCCTATTATTGCAATCTTCAGCACTTTCACCTCCACAAACAGTTTAAAAGGGGGCTTTTGGAACAGAAGTCCAACCTTACTTAATCTGGGCTCTTAAACTGCCAGGATCTGGTTACATTTTCTCTTTCTCCAGATTTTAATATTTTTATTTTATATTCTAATTGGGAGTAGGGGGAGGAAGAGTGGGAATCTCAGTGTCACTGTAAGAAAGAAGTCACCGGGTTTTGTGATCCAGCAGCTTCCTTGGCAGCGGGAACTGCTGGTTGGCATAATCCACTCGTTTGACAAAACTACTATTTCTGGGCACAGGCTCAAAAACAGGTAGGAAGCAAATGCTGAGAAATAAGGAAGTAAAAACAGCCAACAGATTTTTCACTACCAAGAACGCCAAGAGTAAACATGATTTATTTAGCTGTGTTTAACGTGTCTCTTCTGCACTAGACTGCAGAAATCTGCTTGCATTTAGAGCAGGAGGAGGAGGCAGGGGGGAGGGGATGAAAAGGGAATCCATTACGGCATTCTGCTGATACTTTCTGAATTGTTCAGTCACACAGTTTTATGGAGTACAAGTATTTTCTGGCCCAAAATACATTCATGCGTCTGAAGAAAGCAGCACTAATCTGCTGTTAATTAACAAGCTGCTGCTAACAAAAGATGAAGGACCCAATTCTTACAAACAATATTTACGTGGGTGTTGCATGATTTTGTCACAAATCTTTTCTTTTTTTCCCCTTCCCCCCTTCCCACCCTGCCTCTTCTTCATCAGCACCCAGTTGCAGGGATGCAACACAGAGTAGTTGCAGTTCCTCTTGGAAGCAATACCCACAGTGGAAGTGAGGGCACCCAACCTTGTCCCAATCCAGTCAAACTCAGACAGGATCTCGCCTGAGGCGCCCAGCTCCAGAGCTTACAGCTCTGCACACAGAGAAGGGCCCTATTACATGCTCACAAGTGAAATTGCCTTAGATCCTTACTCAGTTATGAGGGAGAAGCCATCTTCTGGCACCGTGCCCACGGTGGCACTGCAGCCGAGACTCCAGGAAGTGGCATGAAGCCTCCCATCCTCTATCCATCCTCACCAGCCAGAGCAGGCTGTAAGAGGGGATAGGAAACGTAACTGCCTTCTCCGGTGCCTTCTCTGTGATTTTACTTTTGTTTAATCCAGCCTTTTTGCCAACAAATTCGGTGATGAGGGGAATATCATACCAGTACAGAGACTCAAAGGGATTAGGGCTTGTTCAAAAATATTAATGCACACACAAAAGAGTAGAGCTGTGACCATTGAACCACAGGGCAGCTCTCCTGGCTATAGCCCCACTGCCCTTATCTCCTCCCCACTGGCCTTTTGGACAGTAGAGTTTGTGGCCTCATCCAGAGGAGTGCTGAGCCCGGCAGGCTGCTCCAACCGGATGCAGCCAGGCACTTCGGAAAATAAACCCATTCACATCTTTTCTGCCTCATGTGAGAAATGAGACTGCATATCTCCTGTGGGCGTCCTAAAGCTCGTGCTGGCAAAGACATGGGAGAGTTAAAACCAATAGCAGCTAGCATTAAAAATTCCTGGACTTGCTCCACTCCTGGGAACAAAGGTGGGGCTGCAGGGTAGGAGAATGGATTGATGAACTTCTGCGCTTCACCCATCAAACCACACCAACCTGTCCTACTGAAGGGTTACAGAGGACAGGGTTTAGGCTCTGCTCTGCACTGCGGTCACAGTCAGGGCTCGGAGAAGTGTAAGGACAGGAGGGTGGGAAACAGAAGTATTCAAGCGTGACTCTCTAAGTGCCAAGGTTCTCCCGTAATGCCACACTGGAGTGGTATTTCTGCTAGCACTGTTATCTGCACACCCCAGTTCCTGTTTCACCCTGAAGGCCACAGTGAGAAACAAACTCCACTGGAGCATACACACATCGGCCCTTCCAGGTTTTCTCTCTGTACCCTTACCCTATTCCCCAAATCATGGATCTTTCACTGCAAAAGTCACAACCACCCTCTCAACACGTCCCCTTGGCCCCCTGGTCAGCATCCAGCCCCATCACTAGCTCCCTCCTACAGGACCTGCTCTAACTTCTGCCCTGGCAGGAGCCTCTGAGATGGACTAGTCCTGAATGCAGACTAGTGCTGACTCTTCCTCACATCATCCTCACCTTATGCGTGCTCATTGTGACCTTTGCCACTTCTGGTGCAGCATTTTAACAAAGTCCTTATATGGGAATTTCTATTTAATAAATTTTTGTTGATTTTTTGTGGGGTTTTTTGTTTGTTTTTTGTTAGCAGTGATATTTGAAACACTGACATTTACCATTTGAAAAGCAAAGCATACACATTTAAACAAGCATCTTCAAAGAGCTAATGAAAGAGAAACATATTCATCTGTATTGTAGTCTCCAATCACTATCCCTCAAACAAGTAAACCTTCCCAGATAACAGGGAAGTCTCCCAACAGTGAAGACAATGGGAATTCTCAAGCTTCCTGCAGAGGGAGTGAAGACAAGCAGTAAATTGCCCCACCCAAGCTTGCCGCGTTGCAAGCTGTTGGCCGCCTGGAAAAAACTCTAACCCAAGCAGCCTCAAGGCCCCAGTCCGAGACTTCATCAGTCCAACTCATCAGTCTTTCCAAAACAAGCAGGTGCTTTTGCTAGTGGTCTCTGACAAACACCACTGCAATCATAACCTCCCCTTGCTGAAATATTTCTGATGAACACTAATTGTCATATAGGGAGCATTAAGGATTGAGGGTGGTCTTCCTCACCCTCAGAGCAGGCATGGTAAGGATGAGACCACTAGAAGACAATGTACTGTCAAAAGCCCCCCAAAAGGATGGATACTTCTGGTGACCAGTAAAGATATCATTTACTCCTGTATACTAGCTCTGCTAACAGAAAACCAGCTTGTGCATCCCTCTGGAAAAACAGTTCCAATCACGTATCCTTAATCAGCTTAAAAATAAAAAATAAAGTGCATCATCTTAAATTATGAACCTTGCACAATGAGGATGGCATCGTCCAGGGAAGTCTGAGGGAGCTGGAGTAGGTGCTCAAGGGGTTTTTTAGGGAGTTTGGGGCTTACTGGTTTAACTTCTTTCTTGCAAAAAAGCCCTATACCATAAACATTAATCAAACACTCTATTCTGCCTTTTAGTCTTGAACAATTATGAGTACAGTTTTGTGATCTTTAGCCATATTTACTGATACTCAAAGGCAGATTCTATCTTGTTAGATTGTTATAAATGGGACCCAAGGGAATCAGCACACAGGCAGAGGCAGATGTGAGAAAGCCCTCTCAGAGCTCGGGTGTGCTTCAGTTTTCTACTGCTGAAATTATGAATGTTTTGGAGGAAAAAAAGAAAACAACCAACTTTAGATTCCTCTGCCAGATCATTACAAAGAGCTGTCTGTAGATTCAGAAAAAAAATGCCATTTTGCTGAACTTAATACTTTTTAAGGTTAACTGTTAAATTTCAAAGCGTGGTTTACATGTGCTGGCCACTTGTATGCACAAAAGTTTCAGAGACAGACACAGAAAAGGTTTCTGGTTGTAAACCATTAAAGAAAGAAACCCACAAATTCTATCTCATTTTCTCTTACTTAAACATGTTTCTCCTCCAAACCTGTTTCATAATACCATAAAGTAGAGGCATGTTTCCGACACTAGGTTTGAGAAGCTGTCACATTAAAGGTAAACTTTTAATCTGCTATAGACAAACAGCACACATTTTTATTTCCCAAGAAACAACTCTCAAGAAATGTTTAAACAAGAATTTAAGAGCTGTGTGCTAAAGCCACATACAGGGGTCTCAGACAGCCACTGGATTTGAGCTTTTTTCCCTGATGTTGTTTATTTAATTCTTTAAATAACCCACTCAAAAGTAGACTTCTAGGAGAAGAGTAACCAAGATGCACGGTAAAGTGAACCTCTAAGCTTGCCTTTATGTCTAGTTAATAGAAAAGTAATGTTTTAACTGGAACAAAGGCCTGAATTTCTAGGTATTCATCCCCATCTTTTTATTTTCTTGGGACTCTCAGTCAAATACTTTTAAGAAGTTAATTGTGTCACAATTAGTAACACATTAGTCCTCTGATATTTTTAATAGCAGCCCAGGTTTTTCCCCAAGGCACTTAAAAATGGCAGGTTCGGCTATATTCTCCCTTTTTTAAAACTCCCATGCACTTTCGTCTTTAAAAAACTCCCACATGCATTTCACTTGGTCTGAAAATACCAGCACAGATCTTAATCCTGCCAACACTTACTGCTTAACTTTCTGCACATCAGTAATCCCGCTGACTGCAGAGGACCGTTGGCGTACCTACAGCTTGGTGCAGGCTGCGGATGAAATCCAGCCGGCGTCGAAGCCAATGGCAAAAACCCCCATTGACGTCAGTAAGGTTATGCTTTGACATCCAATTTGTTGCAGGATTGGGACCATCCTCATTTCAAGGTACTTTCCCAAAATCTTTTTTGTTTTGTATTGGTTTTTTCCCTCCTTTTCTCTTCCTGCTCTTTCTCCCCCTCACCTCCCACACTCACTCTTTTGGGGCCCCATATTGAGACCACTTGAAAACTTCTGCCTTTCAAATCTCTCCTGAGGAAAACCCCCTCCCCGAGACAGGAAACATCCTTTGCAGGTAAAGCTGAAAGAAACTATTTTGCTCCACTGCGTGCATTTGAGTAAACTAATTAAAACCTGAGAACTTGGATTCCAACCAATGCCAAGAAGAAATCATTAATGTGAGCTGAAGTGAAATGGGAAGCTCCAGACATTTAAAATTAGCTGGGGGGAGGGAATAAAAAAATAAAATAAAAAAATAAAAAAGGAGGGGGGAAAAAAGCCCAGAGAGAAGGCAAGGAAGAGGGCTTCTCTTTCAAAAGTGTTCTGTAATTTTTACTGAAAAGCCAACTCAGTGCAGCTTGAACTGCATGGGGTTAAAATGAATTTGGAGAGGGATGCTATACAATGAGGGGAGAAACACTGATGAAAAAGCAGGGGAGGGGGAAGGAGCGGCAGCCGCCTCGGAAGCGCTGTGGTGCTGTGAAGAGCGGGCAGAAGTGAGCAAACCAGCTGAACCGCTTGCAGAATTAATCAGTAACAAAGAGGCTGGAGCTGTTGGCGGGCTTCAGCCCTTGAACCTGGACTCTGCTCTATAAATTTCAACTTGGAATGGCTCTCTACTTGTTGAAAGACAGATTGGCTCCAGGCCAAGACATAGGGAGAAGAAAGAAAAAAAAATGAAAAAAAAAAAATTCCTCCTTGATCAGGAAACTTCCCTTCAGTTTCTAACTCTTTTTATGAGCTAGTTATAGAGCAGTCTAGAAAGCAGAAATCGAACAGTGAGTCTTGAAAGGAAAAAAACTGAATGAGGAGCTGGTTTAATAAAGAAAATAAAACAAGTAGGTGCTAAATTCAATTCTGGATTTTGCCTTCACGCAAGTACATCAGCTCTAATAGAAAACTTCAGAGCACCTCGGCAATAATTCAAAAGAGACTTTTACAGTTACATTAGCTGAGTACAAATTTGACTCTGAAAATAATAAATGTCTTAAAAAAGGAAGAGAGCTGTTTAATCCCTGTCTGCAGTCTCATCTTGTTCTCTCCTCCCCCACCACTCCATCGTGTTTAAATGACCATTACTAAAAGAATGTGGTATAAAAACATGCAGAACCATCATTTATTCAGCAGCATCTCTTTCCTCTCTTATTTATCCCCTCTTCAAAAAGGAGTGTGCTGGAGAACCAACACTCTTCTCAACCTCTGCTCACTGCCAAGGCAGTTTCAGCCACAAATACCTTGCTGCCGCCGCGCTTTCTCAGCGTGAGCAGACAAGGAGTGGGCTGGAGCGGAGTGAGGGGCTGGAGTGCAGAGGAGGGGAGCTGTCAAAGTGGGAAGAAAGAAGACAAACATCTATTCAGAGGCCAGATGCACTGAGCAAGGTCAGCTGCAGAGACACAGCCCTTTGCAACAGCTATGCAATTACATCCAAAGTCTGCACAGCACCAAGAGTCCTACAACCTGCATGCAAGGGCTGGACCAGAGGATCTAGGACAGCTGGAATAAGGTCTATAATAATTTTAATTGGTCTTCCGAGACGTTACAGGGTAGATGAGATGCTCTTTAGCTACAGCAGAGGGGCTGATGCTCTATACTGCTTGCAAGAGTACATGCAGAAAAAAATACCCTAATGAGAGAATGGAGAGAGAAAAATATGGTACGTGCCAGCAGTGATCAAAAGGTGACATAAAATATCAAATAAGATGCAGCCTAATCAGGGCACAGAGGACAGGGATACAAAAATCTCTTCACCAAAAATGGCTGTTAAGGTAAATTAGATTAATCACTCCCAGATCCCTTCCTCCCCAGACTCCCTTAATTTTAGAGAAGGGGTTTATTCCTGTAAGGTTAAACACTATCCAAAGCTGCTGGACATCTAAAACTATGTATGTAACATGCCTGCATTCTATACTTCCACTTTCCAAGAAAACTGGGTTCTGCCACTTGGTAAGTCTTTTCCATCTGCAGCTTTTATGACCTTGCTGATGGACCAGTGAGCAGTGTCCTCCTTTTCTTGCTCAAGAAATGTGCTACCAAAGAAGGAGCAAGTTTAAGAACTGTTTGGTTAACAGTGGTTTATGCTGATCATGCTTGAATCTTTCTGCAAAGGCATACATGCATACAGGAAAAAACAACAACCACTAAGTAACCACTTCACATCTGCCATTAACTTTATTAAACTCCTTACAAGAGGTATCTACTCCACCTTCCCCACTACACACAAACATACACACACCCCCAAGCTCTGCAACAAGGCAGCTAGGAGCCAAGATGACTCTCCTCTCAGCGCTGCAGCAACCACATTCATTCCTGTTAAGGGGTTAACGATTCGTTTCCACTACTTCTCTCGAGAAAACCTACAATGAAAACATTGGCTCACGAAAGCGTTCTCACTGCCAGAATGCCACAGCGCGAGTGAAAAGTCCGTTTTGTTTTCATTACATCTCTGGGATTTCCGGCTTAACTCCTGAGCTTAGACACCAAATCCCTAGATACCCCACCCACCTAGTTTTTCTTCTTTTTCTTCTTCTTCTTTTTTTTTTTTTTTTTTAAATAACGTGAATATCTCACAGCCCACCAATTACCATTTGGAGGACAGGAGGGAATGAGGAAAAGGAATCATGCTGAAAATGATGCTCTCATTGGAGCAAGCACACACATCTCCCAAGAAAAGAGTTTACCCAGCTACCCAGTTTCTCTTGGCTTCCGGGGTTTTCTGCTGAGAAACATAGTTTTATTTCTATACCTGGCCTCTTTCTTCTATTTCTTACCCTCCAGGCTCCCATCTTCCCACTCAGCCACCCAAGTCAGTGCTGAAAGTCAGCCCCAAATCTATGCCCTTTGAAGTTATGTGACATGACATAGAAATCCAAGCCTTTCTTGTACAAAAAGTATGATTATTTCACAGGGTTTTTTTTCTCCAGTTATGATAGAAAAATGTTCCAATCACAAAAAAAACCTAGAAAGGTTCAACCTTTATGTCACAGCCGATTTGGTCACTGTGTGTATAAGCTGCACAGTTCAAACACAGGCTGAGAAAGAAAAACAATCTATGGAAAAGACATGAAGGGAGGTAGCCTCATGCTACAGCAACATTTTTGTCTTCCTGAAGGAAAGGAACCATTTCTGTGCCTTTATGTATTTATCCACGATTGGAGAGGAACAGCAACTTTTTCTATCTCTGTAGAAGCTATTCTCCTTAATAGTGCTTTCACACACCTGGCTTTCTTTCAGGTACATCTCAATGCAAAATTCCCCTACAAACTCCTTTCTTGCAGTCAATACTCCACGGATAACAAGCATAATGCTATTAGTTGCATCCACACAAATGCCAAAGCAGTTCATAAGACAGCTGGGCACAGATTTTACTTTGCTCTTAACAGTTGCTCACAAAGTTGTCAACAAAAATGAGCAATGACTGGCTGACCAATGCTTTTTCACCATTTAACATTAGTGTTGCTTATACAAATCTACCATGATAATAATAACCAGATATTTTACACTTAGTCCAAATAATTTCACAAAAGGGACCAAATAAAGGCAAAAGGCCACTTTGCTGGGTGACATTTTGAGTGGGTTCTCTTCCACTTAATTAAAAGATGATAACAGCAGTGCCAAGCTGGTATAAACAAGCAAGTTTTTCTTTTAAAGAGTGACTCCTCACACACACTCACCTATGAGCGAGAAGGCTCTGGCTATGTGTACTGACTGCCTTTCTTAACCCCCCTGCTTCTTCAGCACTTCCATCGAAAAGCTTTTATCCAGATTTGTCACTCATAAAACCAAAGATGACTATACCTCAGAGAGATTAGAAAGAGAGGGAAAATAATGGCAACAAGCTTCTGTTTCTCAGTTCAGCAGACCATGCATTTAGGGGCAGGTCTCCACTTGTGCCACCCAATAAATCTGGCATGGTCCTGTCAGTTTCAGGGGAGTTACCCCAGGTGAAACTAGGGCACAGCAGGGTGAAGTAGACCCCCTGCTACTCCTCCAGCACTGACACCTACTGTTTCAGCCTTGTTGAAGCCTTCAGCAGCCTTCCTCCTGCTAACCACATTCAAGGTGTGGAAAATAACATTGAAAAACAGGATGGTGAGAGGAACAAAACCAAAAGCTAAAGCCATCAGGGAGAACCGGGAGCTTAATATACCTTGGTGAGTTGTTGTGTGTTTTTTAATCTGCTTTTAAAACTTGATGTGATCATTTTCACTCTCAACTGGCAGATGCCAGGAAAACCTTGGTGCCAAGCAGTGCTGGACCCCAGGCAGGACACGGCTGGGGGTGAGCTGAGGTTGCAGCGGGGAGAAGACGGCCAGCAGCCTCAAGCTGAGCCTGAGCAGAGGGCGCTGGAGTGGGGCCACAAGGTGTGGTGGAGTTCAAGCAAGGGGAAGAAAGGGTTTTGTAACTGGCAGGTTTCTCACTTTTAACTCTTGCTTGGAGCAGCAGGGTCTGTGTTGCTGCCCTGACAAGAGACTCTGAGACCGCTGTCCTGCATCTGCAGCCCTGCCACACGTGCTGACAGACACCATCTCTTAGGATCCCCCACAGAGGAAATTATGTTCTTTCGAAAGCCCCATGTTGGCAGCCTTAAGACTTTAAGCCATCAACATTTCAGCAACTCTTGGGCATGCTTGAAGCTTTAGCAAACCAGGGGAGGGCAGCTGCTAATATGGGCCAATCCCATGGACTCAGGGGTGCTCTGTCCCCAGAGGAGAGCCAAGCTGTCCCAGCTTGCTTCCCAACCCCCAGTTCAGGGGACGAGCAGGGCTCAAGGTGAGATCACCCAGCTTGTTTTTCTCTCCGCACTCAAGCTGGGACCTCAGTAAGGTCCCAGGGGCAGGAGGCTTGCTCATTAACCCTCTCTCAGGGCACCACCAGTAGACACCTTCCCTGTGTCATGTGTCCTCTCCTTACTGTTCAGCAACACCAATTAGCAAAATGTGTTGCTAAATACCTGGCAAAAAGTGTTGCTAAATACAGCAAAGGAGGAGGTGGCCAGGTAACTCCTCTGCACTCTGGAAAACCCTAGCAGATGCTAGGGAAGAAACACGGCTGGGAAAGTCTCAGAAAAAGAATTGCAGCTACAAGCTGGATTTCTCAGGCACTGTTACCACATACATTCTGGAAGCCTGTTCTTCACATAGTGTTTTTCCTGGCCTGGCTTTGACAAGTCACTTCTGCAAGACTCACTACTCCAGGCAGATGCTGGTAGCAACATCCAGTGCCATGGCAGCCTTGGGCAGGGGATGGCCACCAAGCCCTATGTTAGCTCAGTGTTGTTCAGGACACCTGTGCACAACATGCCTAAAGTTGCCTTCACAGTACTCCGGTTGTTTCAGCTTGCATTTTCCTTCCCTCACATATGAAGGCATCATGATGGCTGTCTGAGTCCTGCAGTTAATATGGGTGCACGAGTCCATAATGGTACATTGTAAGTGAATGTCTCAGGGTAGACAGCAATAATAATTAGCTGTCATGATTTGAAAAAAGGATAATCCGTGCCATTGAGTTAACAATCACTCACACAACACACATGGATTTAACTAATCTTAATTTGGAGAAAAATAACAATTCTAAATATATCAAATAGCCTATTTCATGGCGACCTGCGGCGGTGTTTATCTCTGGCTTCCAGCACATGCGAGTTATTTAGTTTCTCTCACTGGCAGTTTTGCCATTCAAAAGCCTGAAATGAACATTCATGGAGCAGGGGTTGCAGTTAAATCCTGCCTCTGACAGGGAGCCTTTTTTCGTGCACATATAGTTCAAGTACAATGTATGGAGTCCAGCACTGGTGGCTGGGACAGGATGTATGCAGAATTCCAATCAACCCCTCCCCTTTCTTAGCACTATCTTTACAGAAATTAACTTGCCGCCTTAGTGAACCTCTGCGACTTCTGTTGTTACGTGTCGGTGAGGGTATGCTGGCCCAAAGGTGGAGATCTGACTGAATCTGGAGGAGATCTAGTCCAAGTGATGCTTGCCCCACAGAGGGTCCCCCCTCTCTGCCAGGGTTCTATGAAACCACCCAGCAATAAAAACAAGTCAGCTGGTACTTTCTCTTTAATCTGGATCGTTCTAGAGAGTCTTGATAAGAAGCAGACTGGTGGCCCATGAGCCCAGCAGGGCCATGGGGAGGAGAGGAGATACTATCAGTCAAAGGAGCGTCATTATTCAACCAGGAGAGGTCACCTGGTTATGCCCAAGATCTGATAAATATGAGAGATTAAAAGAGATATAAAATACAACAGTGGTGTAATTTTTTTTCCAAAATACCTGTCAGCAGTAAAGTAACAGAAGCCGTGGCTGATAACTCCTATCCGACCCATTGGCCAGGCTATGTTTTGCTGTGTGACAATCCGGTAGATCTGTTTGATACTATCACATCCTCTGCACACGAGGCAAAACTAATTTTCAAACAGTCAGTTTGAAAATAAAAAAAAAGAAATAATAAATAAAATTAAAAAAACTTTACAGGGCAGACTGCTCCTAAGCAAGTCATACCCTCCCAGTGCCAGCTAACATGCTACCACACATCTCATGGACAATGCTAACTCATTGAAAATACCTTGAAAAGCTTGGATTTGTGAGGTGCCAGTCAGGGAAAGATGACAAATGTTATGATCAGAAGATCTTTCAAAGCTGATTGCAGAGATAAAGTTGCCTTTGTCTTCACTGAAATATGGAAATGTCAGTCCGAGATTTGTCTTATGTGCATACAAATTTGTGCAGACTCCTGAGCATTACCTGCCTCCTTAAAGGAAGCGCAAAATCTGTTGTGTAGTCAAGAGGCATTCAGTGACCAGGGCAAGAAGAGCTTCCAGGAAAGAAACAAAATAAAAGACAGAAACAGAGGAGGAAGACCTCAGGAGGACCCCATGCCAGGAAGAATGCTCAGCACAGTGCTGCATCCCAATATCCTCAGAACCAGAGGGAAGAGAGGTGCAATGGCAGGGTCAAGCTCAGCGTGGATGTACCCTCGCTACATTCAGCCATGAGAAGCTGTACAGTTTGGCCGCTTAGTCACACTGCAGAAGGCTGTACAAATTATTTTGACCAAATAAGAAGGTCTACAAAAATAACAAAAGGATCAAGGAGAGGAGATGAAACCTCTCTGAGGGCAGCAGTGGTAGCAGCATATTTCAGGGAGCCGGAGTGGTGAGTGGGTGATTTCTGGTTTCCCTCTTCAAATATAAAGACTCAATTATCTTTGAACAGCTTGCTTTACACATGAATTGACACATTTATTTTACAATAAATAACTGAAAGTTATCTATGTTTCCTTTACTGTTAATCTACACAAAGAAATAATAAACAGAGCTTGTCTACAAAAATGCAACTACTGCAGTCCTCAGAATTCAATTAAGCTAAAATAATTAATGCTTCCACCATATTAAATTACTTTATACATTTGAGCCACTGAAGTTTTTTTTATTATTCTTTAATCTTTTTCGCCTTTTTATTTAATAAAAAAAAAGTTAGTTTCAAAGGCGGGGCTAGCTAGGAGGGGGAAAAAGAGCATGATTTGCTGTTAAAATGTAATGGTCTCCTTTAGCTGACACAGCATGTAGAGTGTTTTGTGCCTTTGATTAAAATAACATTTTAAATGCTTTGAACAAACATATCTCCCCATACTTCTAAGGGATTATTTTACATATTTCTTGGTGGAATAAAGAAATTCATTCTTCCTGTCGCAGTACAGAAAGGCTAAGAATATCTTTCGTCACATATAAAGTAAAAATACTGTAGGCTGTTGCATTATTACAAAAAAAAAAAAATAAAGGGAGGGGGTGGCAGGGTAGGAGAAAGCTGCCTTAGAGATTAAGTTTCCCTTTTATGAAATCGTATTTAGTCTCTTTTTTTAACAAATCTAACAACAATGCTCTACAGCCGCTCACTGGGAAATACCTTTAATGTTAAATGCAGATTCTGATTTTCTTGGCTAATGCAGAAAGCCTTTCTATTGAAATATAAATAAGGGGTTTGGTATATCCCACTAAAGCCTTTCCAGTGAATGACTTCTGTGGGTTTTTCATGGCTACCCTCCATGGCTGTAATGTGAGGCTTTTATCCTACTATTGAAAACTATCCGCTGCTATTAAAAAAAAAATATGGAAGGACACTGCACCTTTTTATCTCAGAGCTGGGCTCCTAATTGAGAAAGCATGATTACTGCACTGTTTAGTGGATGTCCCTATCTCCAGGCACTGCTGAGAAAATGCCAATCAAATGATAAACCCTTTTATTTTTCTCAATTCAAAATCTTTCCTACATATTTTCATTTGATATTCAGTTTAGTCTGAAAGAGATTAGGTGCTCTAGATTGGCTTTTAAATTTTTTTATGTCTTTTCCACATACGAATATCCCCTTCACTGCCTCGTCTCCTGGAATCTTTTCTGCATGGCAAAAATGTTGCTTATGTTGGTGCTGACCCCCAGAAGCTGGGATGGGACAGCACACCTTCACTGGGCCATTGAGGTACTTCACTATGGTCTGAACTTGGGCAGAGATTAGCAAAAAATGAGTTCTGGACTGCAACTGCAGCATAGGTCTCCTGAACCAACCTTACTAAGCACTGGGCACAGTTCGCGAGGGGCCGGCCATCATCAGCTTGCATAGAGATCAACAATTATTGAGAGTGCTCAGCACCATTCAGGGGACCTTCAGCAGACTGGAGGAGAATGTCCTGAGTACTTCTCTTCTGCTCCTATCAAATGGGGAGGAAATCTAGCTTTTAAATCTGCTACACCATGATGTGGTCATCTCTACCAAGAAATGCATTCGCAACTGCAAAATAATGAAGAAAGCTGAATAAGGAGGGTGAAAGCTGAAAAAGGATAAGGAAAAGATGGGGTAAGTTCTTATAGTAGTACAACACTACAGCACAGGCTGCCACAGCTAATGCCCTCAAAAACTACCAGCTACCCCATGCCAAGGTGGTGGCTGCACCCAAAAAAAGATTCCCAGAAGAAAACAGTGCAGTCAATGGGTGGCATATGCCCTCTCCTAAAAGACAGGAAGTTTGAAGACTGCATTTCAAAGCCCACATCTTCACTTATATGATGCCCAAGCTTGTCAGAGATGCTGGGGACTGATTCTGAGACCTTTAACATTAAACAACACTAGAAGTGGTAATATCTTAAACTTCAATTGTAAAGATAGGAGCCTCTCACCAGTATTCTAGGGATCCCCTCATGGGAACATATCTACTACAGGTAGGATCCTGGACTGTCAGATCTAATCCCATAGGACAATTCCTAGAGAAATCAGGACAGGGGCAACAAAGACAAATTGCCACTGGTCTTCTATATGGGATGCAGTCAGTTTGCATAAAAAAGGCCTGTTTGAGGGGAGATCCTGCTGTGTAACATAAAGCTCCTACTCACTAGCAGGGAGGAGGGTCTTCCTTTCACCACTGCAAAGAGAAGAAATGCCCTGAACGATGGAAGCAGCCCCATGCCAGGCACTCTGCAGGAACCACTGCATGACAGCTTGTCCAGGTGGATACCGTCACCCACCTCTGAGCAGCTGAGGCCCACTGAATGAATATTAGCTGCACTACATACCAGAGCTTTAGAAAAAGAAATGCCTGCAATTTGCTCATCAGGGCCAGCCTGTACCCTTGTATCCTCCCTCGGAAGACCCACTTAGGGTGTGCATGTGAATAGAGGTGTTGGATCCTGTCTGAGCCACCTACAGAGATCCAGGACAGGCAACACAGGCAGAAGGGCAGTCTAGGAAGCTGACATCTATGGCAGGGAAGGAAAGGGGAAGGGCTTAATGAACCATTGCTTCAGTACTTACAACAAAATCTTCTTCCCACTGTCAGTGGGAAGAGGATTTTTCCACTGACTTTACTGGGGTGAGAATTTGGTCCTTCCCAGTGAGTCTGCATGTGACAATGGGTACCTAGAACAGGAGTGGACTGAGTATCTCATCAAAGTCTCCTATCCCTCCACCACTTCTACCTACTTAAGGATGCTTCTGAAATATTTTCTGACCCCAACTCTCTGCTTTTTCCCACATGAATAGGCTGCCCCTTGGCTCTCTAAGGGGACTTGGAAGCCTCTGTCTCCTGGGCCTGCACAGGCAGCTACACTGAATTAAACATGGGATGGACAGCCCTGCATAGGCATGTAGGTCCTGCAGAATGGATGGCTCCTACAAAGACCTGTTACTGAAGCCTGTACTTCATGGCACTTTCTGGAGGACTCTAGTTAAAAGATTACCTAGGCAGTTGATTGAGTGTAAAACGTGCTGTACCTGCAATGTTCTCCTGCTTGGGGCAAATTCCTTTTGTAGGCGTGAGAAGACGGTCTTCTTCATCGGGTGTGACTTGGATCCCGATTTCCACTGGCTCTGACACTTTCCTGAGCTCGGCGCGTGAGGAGGGGGGAGGGCTGCTCTTATCCATGCTCTTTTCATAGCAGACACCACCAGTGCCATTGCACTGTTTTCTCTTGTGCTCTATAAAAACCAAGATGTCTCCCAGCGGGAAGTTCATCTGACACTGTCCACAGGTTAACAAGTCGGGGTCTGTCCCACCTGCAGCGATGCTGATGCCGCTTGGGTCTGCTATTGCCAGGCTCTCATCCTCGTCGGCCAGTGCCGGTTCCACATGGTCAGCCTCTGCTTTGCATGGACAAGGAGAAAGAGGGAGGAAAGAGAGATGAGAGGAGAAGAGAAAGAGATTGCTTTGAGTGTTCACAGACTGAAGGATGCATCATGAGAGGCCCAGCCTTCCCCCCCCTTCCCCCTCTGCCAAAGAAGTCAAGCCTGATTAGATCTTTCTTTTATTTTTCAGCTTTTCCGCTCTCCCAGAATGATTTCAATATATTTTGCAACCAAGCCTGCCTGAAACAAAATGGAAAGGCTGACCTGGCATAGCTTTCCTGACAGCTCCTTCCCACTGCTGCCAGCACTGCAAGGATATCAGCAAAGAGCCATTTTGCAAGCCTTCGAGCCCCGATTCACATTCTGAAATAGTTACTCTCTTTTTATCCCACCTTATTCCCACCACTCCCAGCCATCTGGCCAAGGCCCCATTCAGCAAAGCAAAGCTTATGCACCCAAACCTCTCCTCCTTTTTCAGAGAGGGAGAAAGCTTGTATGCTTCAAACCAGCAGGACCAGGTTCTCCCCGACATACAAAATTAGTACCACCGTTACTAATACAAAGTTACCAGCAAGATCAAATGACCACCCATTAGCACAAATTACAGCAAACTATTTGAAAGTGTAAAGTAAGTAGGATGAGGACTCATGAGCAGTTAAGGGGTTTCAAAGGTGTGTGGGGTGAGAAAGGGAATGAGGCACTTATTTAACATACTGTAATATTGGCTGAGCCTGAAATCTTCCACTCTGTTTTTCTGGTGTTAAATAACCCTGACATTGTTATATAAATGAATAAAATATTTTTTATTTGAATTCCAGCTGTAGACATGATGAATTTCATACCTTTACACCAAATACTGGGAAAGAATTTCTGAATGACCTGCATCAGTTTCTCGAAAATATGTCACTTCTTATTTCACAATTAATAAAAAACAGTGTGTTTTAATTGGTATTGATAAGATAATTTTCACGTTATAAAATAATTGTGGATCACAATCCATTTCTGGGGCAAAATGTGTTTTGGGGGTTTTTTTTGTCGTGTTCTGCCATGTAACTGCGAAATCATACAAACCTTGGACTTTACTCAGGGAGAATTTCCACTGGCTTTTGTCTAAGTCTGGTTTGCCTCTGCAACGACTATAGGATTTTGGCTGAACAAAACAGAGGAACTAACAGTATGTAAATCAGTGACTGAGACCTCTAATCGAATCAGGTTTAAAGAAATAGTAGGAAAAATGTTCTCTATTAGCCCAAGAAGTTTCCTTATGGATTTCCTGGAGAAAGTATGTCACACAAATATCTCAGAGAAGTAAGACTGTAATAAACAGATGTTATAATCCAGATCTAGACTCTTCTCCAGACTGAAAACAAAAGGATTTTTGTCCCACTATTCAGCAATTGCAAAACAAAAGAAACACATATGAGTAATACAAGAGGTAGAAGGTGGAATGCATTACCTGGCAACAAAAATGGTTGAGCCTTGAAAAAAGGTAATTTAGAAAAAGAATCACTCGTGGTTTTGCGCTACAGAATAAGTAATTGATCGGCACGTCTACTAGTGGTATTACAAGTTACATCAGAGCTCACTAACAGCAAAGCAGAGCAGCAGCACTAGAAACAACAGGAAAGGACAGGGACCCCAGAGTAGTGCCCAAGCATAGACCATCCTGCTGGAACAGATGATGGGCACAGGAAGACTTCTGTTTCCAAACTCACTCATTCTGAAAAGCATTAATTACCTTTTTCCCCTTAATCTAAGTTTAAAAGGAGTTTGAAGACAATACTATGTAATTAATTCACCAATTTATATCATGAAAAGATGCCTCCTTGCCTTAGTGAAAATGTAACCATAACCCTGTGCTGAAAAGGAACTGCTGGGAAGGGAGCACATGCCTGCAAACAGAGTGTCACAATGCAAAAGGTAATTATTTAGTACTGCGGTTCCCTTTAATGATCTAACATTGAGCAATATTGTTTATATTGAAGAGAGCTTGCACCTTTAATTACCAATTACATATACATCATTTTAGAGCCAAAAGAAAAGGACTGTGAAAAGGTTCCTTTAGAAATGTGCATGCTATTTGTAGCCAGAATTCCTATTAAGGGGGAGCAGTGTGTCAAAATATTAAAAAAAACATATAGGGAGGCACACATGGGCACACAGATACATACACAGGAGATGGGACAAAGAGCTGGAAAAGACAACACGAGAACAGGAACTGAATCAAGGGTTGTAAGGAAAAAGGTGGCAGGGGAGAAAAATGCTTATTACTACTAGTTTCACTAACATTCCTGTAAAGCCTCCAGATTAAAGTCTGTGTCTTAAATTACAAAGACCGAAATTTTGCTTTTTATATATATATATCTAAAACAAAAAGAAAAGCACAGACCTCAACTTTATTATCTTTTTGATGTGAGAATTTTTTTTGCCTGTGATTTAAATTGTGCGCTTCAGAAAACATAGCAAAATCGCTGCATTTGATAAGAGTTCTGACCAAGTGCCTGTGGAAACATGAAGGAGGTTTGAACAGCTAAATTATTACAAATTCTTTCTTTTCAATTCTACACTTCATTTGAATATTAGTTAAATCCACATATGCCTATTTGCTTACACCCGCTCACTCTCGCTTTCCAAGGACTCCGCAACGGCACTTTTTTAAAATAACATCTGGTATTCCTTCATATTTTGGCAGTCATCACATCACCAAAAACCAGCTTTTTGTTTTCTTGGTACACTGAGCCCTCTTGATCAGTAGTAATTTGGTTTCAAACTATCAAAAGATTTTTTTTTACTCAACTCTATTTCTGATTTGAGCTTAATAAATCATCAAGCATGAGACCAGCTATTCACCCAACAATGCAGAAGCTATATTACATCTCCTTATTCAGGACATGGAAAACAGACATAAAAGAATGAAAAACAAAATACTGAATAGATCTTCAAATGCATTTTATCCATGTCAATTTGCATTTATTTTTTTACTTGGAATAAAAAAAAAAGGCTTCCTATTGACATCTCAATTAAGCCATTAAAAACCTACATTCAAGTAACATTACAGGAGAGATTTAAAACCCACAAAGGGAAAGAGAAAAAAGCCTGCAAGTCCAGCCATAACGCATCGGGTCATGCCTGGTTAATACAACAGCCAAGATCTTAGGCAGTTTAAGGAGTCCTTTAATACCAATGGGGCAATTTAGGCCATTTTGAATCTAAAGTTCTGACACTACTTGTGTCTGTGGGTTTCAAATGAGTCTCCTTGAATTATTTGAATTTAACTCTGTGGTTTTATTGCTGCTGGTAGCTGGAGAGGAGAGTGTTTCTTCAGGAGCATTTATTTAAAATTAATTTATATTTTTTAAGAAAAAGAATTCAAGCCACACCAAAAAAAAAAAAAAAAGACAATAGAATCAGAATATTCTAAGTTGGAAGGGACCATCAAGGACCATCAAGTACAACTTTTAAACTACACCACTGCCTCCCTGGTGGGAATCGAACCACCGGTCTCCCACATGAGAGTCAGGGACACTCACCACTGTACTAAAGTGCATTTAATAGAAAACATCTCGTCTCCCTGATGTGGGAAAGGGACAAAACCTGAATAAGATTGTGTCCTGGTTCTTCCAGATGTGTTAAGGTGTGCCCAGCATTTTCCCTGTATCCAAAGATTCCTCCAAAGAGGATTACCTCGGCATTGCCTGCCTGGGGAGCACAGTGAGTCGGCAACAGGCAATCTACAGGGACATGAGTGACAACATTGTTTTATGATGGCTTTGTGAAATTAATGCAACCAGACAATCTAAATAATTTGCTTTACTTTAAAAAGCATTACACTTGCTGACTGGACTTTAAGCTCTCTGGCTGCCTACCACACCAGAATACAGTGGACAAACCCCTAAATTCCATACAGGCATTGTCACAAAGCCACCAGCACTCCTACTCCATCGTGGTGACATCACTATAGCATATGTGCCCCATGCAAACAATGTTCTCATGCCCAGTATTAAAGTGAATGCACATGGTAGCTACTTTCTGCCTGACAGTTGTCTCAAAATCTTATCCTTTAATAGAGGAAAAGACTGTGTCACTAAAGATCATTTCCAAGGCCTTGGAGGACAGAACTGCGGATGTTTGTTCACAGGGTTTGGGTGAGACTGGGTCCATGCAGCAATCATTTATTTTCTTGCTTTTTTTTACACTGCAACACCAGAGTAAGAAGGGATCTAAGAGCTGCCAATTTATTCTCTTCCTTGTTTTTCCTGTCCCACAGTATCAAAAGCAGATAGTGAAAGGGAGAAGAGAGAATGTTTTGGTGTCAGGCCAAAGCATTGCATGTGAAGCCTCCCCTCCATAGCTGGTTCTGCACAAATCAATAACAGGGTGGGGAAGGTGAGCACTGCCAGTGCCTTCACTGCAGAGGTGCTGCTGGGTGCCCTGCCAGCCCTACCACAGCCGCTGCCCACCCTTGTGCCCACCTAGGGAACGAAGCACAGGCTATCTCCTGTGATAACAGGAGACACCTTTCTCTGGGAAAAGCTGGGGTTGCCCAGGATCCACCATGGGGACACAGCTCCTGGTGCCCAGGAGTCTGCAGCACATCAAGTGCACTGCTCTCCTCACAGAGTCACTGCTGTCTTGGAAGCACAGTCAGAGAGAGCTCAGCCCAGCTGGGGAGCGAGCACAAAGAACTGACTTGCTCTTCAGGGTGTTGGCCCAAAGCAGGCCTGAAAATGATGTCCCTTCAGTCAACACCCACATGTCACATTTACTGTAACATCAATATGCTTAACGGAAATAGCTCAAATCACACGCTCTCTGGCTCGGTTATCGGAGAGATCAGTGTCAGGATCCTTGCTGCACAAAGACTTACGCTGCTCAGAGTGGGCAACGCGGCTCCTTACCGTCGAAGTTTATCAATAACCTGCTTCCAGAGCTTCCCAGCATCTCCCTGCAGCCGCAAGGTGCAGAGTTGAGATTATGCCTACACATTACATCAACATCACACTCAGAGGCACTAGACACAGCTTATCTGCCAAAAATTTCTAATTTTTCCGAGGACTGCAAAACAACTGTTTGTAGAACTTCATTTTCCTTTATTTTATTTTTTACTTAATTTTTTTTCTGAATAAAAGTCTGAGGTTGAGTTGGTCAAAAGAAGAAACTTGTTGGAGGAGCCCCAGGAACACAGAGGCACCGCGCTCTGCCTCACTTTCCCAGCGACTCTCCGGCGTGTACAAAGTGCACAAAGGCAGGCGGGAGCAGCGGCAAGGGAGCCTCTGCCACTCTGTGTGCTTCTGGCCCCCGTGAAGCCGCCGGGCCTCCACCATCCAGCCATCCCCCGCCGCCCGGCCATCCCTCGCCACGTGCCAGAGGGACGGCAGCGCAGCGCGGCAGGTGTCGGTCAGCAGGCAGGATGGAGCCTGCCGCCCCGGCTGGGGACCGACAGCAAGGGGACCTGGACACAGCAGGGCAGGGAAGGTGGGGGGAGATGACCCGCTCATGCCGACGCTTCAGCACCTGCACAGAGCAGCGAGCTGGAAGACTATGCTGCAACGCTGTTACCTCAGACGCCTTTAGCAGAAGTAGACCGAATTTCTCAGAAAGCAGTTTAACCCTCTGAACACACCTGAGGCAGAACAAGCCCATGCACTGCCACAAAGAGCCAACACATCAGGATTTAAGGAAAAGAAGGAAAATGATACAATAATCACACTGGACCCAAACAGGACAAAAGACAAGCATATCCAAGAATCTGCACAAATCTCCAACACATGTCAGATGTTACTTCTTTAGAAACTATGCACAGTGTTACAGAAGGGAGTGGTGTGTCTCCTCTTAAGTAAACTGTACATTCATAAAAAAATATTCACGACTTTTGAGAGCAGAAAATGCATGGGCTCTTCTATAGACGGCAGAAGTTGTAAATCTGTGCAGATAAAATGGCATGTGATGATATGATATAAAAGCATTCTTTGTTCCCCAGTGAATACATTTGTTTTATTTAAAACTAAACGACAAGCAAGGAGAGAAAGGAGCTCTTGGTGCCACAAAAGGAGAAGGAGCAGTATTTAGATACAGCCTTTCAACTGGCATAGAAAAGGATACTGGAAGCAGAGATTCTTACCCAAGGATTTAAAAGGCATGATCAAAATTAAGTAATTCGTTTTGAACATGTATTAAACACACAACAGCTCTGTTCTTTGCTTATATATCAGGCTCAAAAGAGACTGTGTTTTTCAATTGTGTATGGCACACTGTTGCTCATATACAATTTTCTTAAGCCTTTTTTTTTTTTACTTTCATTGAAGCATATTCATTATAACATTCAGCGAATTTATGGCTTCTTCCAGTGGCTTAGTAAAAGGGGTCATAAAAAAGTTAAGTAAACCAGTGTGTTTTTTTCCTCTCCCTTAACTTCAGATTCCTTTTTTGTACTGTTCTGTCTAGTGCTTAGTCTCTGGAAAGTACCTTGGGCACATCCAGCACACACACAAATTATCAGCTGCTCCAGGAAAAAAACAAAACGGAATTTCTTGCACTGAGGCAACTACACAAAAGACTTGCATATGTCAAAAATACAGAACTAAGTCCCTGTGAATGCTGCACCATTAATCAAATCCTCGATCTGGTGTCACTTTTGCCAGTAAAATGATTATATTCTTCTAACCCCCTTCTACTGGCGCGTGCCTGCAACGCATGAAGTGTGTCCCTCTACTTTAATTTGTTTTCAAATAGTCTGCTTTAGGCATTTTTTATATATCCTTTGGAGGGAAAAAAAAAGGTAAAAAATAAGCTGCTCCTCAAAGCTCCAGCAAGGGTGTACAGTACCAAGCAAGCAACAGCTTTTGGGGAAGGAGGGCATACAGTGAGCAAATTTAACTGATGTACAGGAGCTGAACACAAAACTGCCTCTGAGGCTCTAACTGTGTGTGCCGAGGAATGGTGTGCAGCCTGCTCATGTACATTTTAAGAAAGTAAATAAACACCGAAGAGGAAGGTGCTGTAGTAAAAGCAGCTGAATGAATCATGCGTCTATCAATGCACGCAGTTATTGATGTCTTTTCCCTCCCTCATTACAAAGATACATATGTATAAAACCATCTACAGTCAATGCTGATGCTTCATCAAGTGCTATTGTGGTATCTCTAACTTTAAAGCAAGCCCCCCTTCATTTTTCCACATGCTCTCTCTGAACACTACCAAAGGGAGACCAGATTCAACCTACAACTGCACCGCAACCCTGGAGAAACCAAATTGCAAACAAAGAGTAGGAAATGCTCTGGCAAGGAGACAGAGAGCAATTTTCGGGTAGCAGGTCTCTGCAGGGAGACTTTTCAACCAGCCTTCGACCTGATGGCATGGGAAGGGGTGGTGGGGGGAGGCAGAGGGAGTAAGAGGAAAGGGAGTGTGGGTGAGCATTCACTTTGTGGGCAGAGGTGACAGGGAGAAGGAGAGAGCAGATAGCTGTTTCTCCAGATAAAAGTTAACATCATGGAATGGAAGTAAAGCCACAATCAGTGAAATCTGAGGTTTTGGAAGGGGAGAAGGGAAATTTTCCCCCACGGCTCTGCAACACTAGCATCAGCAGCGGACTGGGCACTGTGCTCTTCAGCTTACCAGTCTGTCAAATGAGCTGGCTGCTGTCTATATGCTTCCAACTAACTCAATTCTAACATTAAATGAAGTAGAGAAATCATCAGATAAATTACTGGTCCTCCCTGCCCAAGAGTGAAGGATTTTTGTACAGCTGATGACAGCCCTGATCCTTTGTCTGACTTAATTTACTTCTCTTGAAGGTTAGAATAAAGCACACTTTCCTGTCACAAGATAACTTCCATCCACATATTGCACTCTAAAAGTAAGAAGACACTTCTGCTATGTTAACAGCACCATACTTGATGCACTTCTCAGGATGGATGAAACAGACAACCACTGACCAAAGCTTCCCATGTGTACACCACTAAATTACATGTTTGGGCAAGAAAGTGTCCCGCTAAAGTCCATCCAGGATGCACAAGCCGACTGCAGCAGAGAGCAGCACAAGCCTATCAGAGAAACACACAGCACAAGACCTGTGAGCTGCTCAGCAGCAACTTCTACATGACAGATGTGTTTATTTCTATAGGAAAAAAGTGAATGCTTATTTTCATTTGCAGGAACTGTGGATTTTTTGCTCTAAGGACCTGAGGATCAAAGTACGGTAAAATATTTCATATCAAATCCTCTCAGCAGGAGTACATGTGGCTTTCTGACATGTAATTGACACCGATTTCTGTCGTGTGTGCCTGTTTTATTGCTGCACACACCTTCTCCTAGAGCTCCAGCCTCCTCGCTCTGTGTTTTCACATCCACTGAAACAAACATATGGATCTCCGTGGATTCCCCTCTATTCCCCACCACGCAGAGGCTTCCTCATGTACAGGTATCATTACCCGGGCCGTTGACAACAACAAAATGACAATTCAAACATTGTCCTTGACAATAAAAAGCACGGTTAAAAACTAATTTTAATTAAAAACTCCTGTCCACCCTAGCCAATTAATCAGCCGCGATTTCGCCAAAAAATAGATTTGTCTCGCTGTCAGCCCCCTCGGCTAGTTCTGTATAGACCTTCGCATGGAAATCAATAGACTACAACTTTACGGCGGGCACATTCTGCAGCGCTGAGCGCGCCGGGCGCGGCGGTGCGGGGCTCCGGCGGCGCATCCNACCCCGCCACTGGCGGCCGGAGGACACGGCAGGCTCCGGCAGCCAGAGAAGTTTATTTTGGAAAGTATTTTCCGTCAACAAACAACGCAGAGCGCAAAGACATCCAGGTGGGAAATGGGGAAGAGACGCTCACATCGTGTGTGAGGCATTTTTGGAGCGGAAAGAATTGTTCGCTGCAAGCTCAGCCCTGGGAAGAGCCGCTGAAGTCAACCAGAGTCCATAACTGATATCAATAATTTCTATACTTCGACAAGCGCGCACTCCGCTAAGTCATAACTTGTCAAATACGCCACAAGACAACCTTTTGTTCTGCAGAGAAACATACACTTTAGCCATGACAAGTGCTCTAACTACTCCTAATAAACGTTGTAAAATCTTGAAGAGTTTTATTTCTCAATATTTAAATAAGCCTGACAAAATATGCTCTGCATCTGCCGACCAGCAAAAAATGCAAAATGGTTTCTCGCCCACTGTACATCTATTTAAACCACTGAACTCATCAGCCAAAAAAGGATAGAAACATAGATCCACAACCTAGTTACTCTGCACCAGATTTTTAAAAATATTTTAAAAGACAGGAAGCTATAAAAATGTGCCAGTATTACTTTTATTTATCTTGTAAGTCCAATACAAATATATTCAAATTAAAGGCAACCTGGAAGTCGACACCACACAGCCTTTTTTTTAATCCCTGTCCTATTTAAAACAAACACATGTAATGTCTTTTAAAAGCACGTTAAGATTTTCTGTGCACAACTCTGCAGGTATTATGAAAAAGTCATCCATCCTAAAAATAATAATAATTTCCTCTCGAATTCTTCAATCACAGCTTACATTCTCTTTGTATTAGAGTTGATTACATTGGTGTGGGTTTTCTTCTGCAGGGAATGTGCGTTAATTGCACTAAATATAAATGCATTTTAAGAGAAGATCCTCGAAGCAATTTGTAAAAGTTTGATGTACAAAAAAATCGTAAGAGTTTTTGTTATTATTTTTAATGACTGTGTACTAATACAAAGTGATACAGGAAATTATTGCTTTTCCTAGGAAACCTGTTGACCAGGTACTGATGAGCCACCTTGGGAAACCTGGTCCTCTACCTGTAATTGTATGATTTTACTGTGTCTTTCCCTCACAATCTTTGCTGCTGTTCTACAGAAATGTTCCTGCTTTGCTGCCTTCTGCAAAAGTGTTACCGGTGAGCTTTTCATATGCTCCCACCTTTCATACTTCCTTCAAATGCAAAATGCAGAGCTAGTTTAAAAACACGATTCTGAAGTTAAAAAAGGAAAACCTTAAGCTGGAAAATCAGTAATTTTAATCAAACAAAAATAACATTTGTTTGCACAAAGCAGCTCAGCATCTCAACCTCCTTGACATAATCGGTTCTTTTGCATTGTCCACTCATTTAAATTGGCTTGGCTACCAAGTTTTCTCTGTCTACCACCAGTGAAGGAAAGTCCAGAGCTGCTCTATTCCCTCCATGTGTTTCACTTCTTTTTTTTGTCCTGCACATACATCTATGACAAGGCTGCCTGGATGAGCCTGACAAGGAGGGCAGGCCACTCCACTCTGTTTTGCAGTCTTAAACACCACTTTGCTAATGAGATGCTGCAACTTTGGAGCACAACTATACTGCAGTTTCTCTGCTTTTGGGGTTTGTTTGTTTGTCTCACACTTAGGGTCTAAATGTTTCTCCAAACAACCAAATGCATGAAACCAAATAAACCCCAACTGAGCAGTGCCAGAAAACCCTTCTCTCTCCTCATCGCTCTCCCCCCCGCCCCCATCTCTCTCCTCATCTCTCGTCCCTTGCTTGACACAGATCTCCAGTCCATCCTGAAGTGCAACTCTCCTGACAGATGCCAAAAAGGGAGAGAGTAAGAAAAAACCCAAGCTAAATACATCATAAATGCAAGATTTTTGAGGACAGTATCGATTCATCCCAGCTTTGGGGGCTTGGTGTTGGCTATATTTTTCTGTAGATGTTTCGGTTTCCCATTCTGCTGTCCACTACTTTTCAAACTCCCCTTTAGCGAGGGCACTGCCTGGCTGCTTTTCCCACAAGAATGACACTTCTCGAGGGGTGCGGAGACTGCAACCCCCTCTCCTGCAAGCCTGCAGCTCAGGCTCAGACCTGTGCGCTGAAATGCCTGAGCTCCTGCTCCCCCAGCCCCAACTCCAACCCGGCGCAGTCCCTCCATCCCCCTCCCCCCCACCACCTCCTCCCCTGGATACCTTATTTTTTTTCTGCCACTGTTCAGTATGCAGCCTGATTTCTCCGCCAGCTTCCTCAGGATGGAGAGATAGATAGATACAAGAGGGGAGGGAGGGAAGATCGTACCGCTCTGCTCTCCATTCCTCCCCCAGCCTTCCCGCTAAACCCATTGTACACGCAGTTCTTCGGCACCTTTGAATGCTTTCCTGCCTCATTATTTACCTTCAAGTAAAGCGATCAGAATAGGAGATCAAATTGGAATAACAAACCTACCTGGNCAAATTCAGACGAGTGAAACAAAACAGATTTTCCGCACACCCTCTTTCAACGCTCCACATCTCCCCAGACGTGAGATAGAAAACCAGGGGGAGAAATTGCACAGGGTGATTTAGGGGGCTGTAGATGCTTTATCTTTTAAAAATAAAATTAAAAAACAAAAAGGGGAGGAAATAAGAAGCCACCAATAAAAAGGGTAACATATTTTCCAAAGCGGATGGTTAAAATCAAAAATGCAATTAATGAAGGGGAGGGCGCTGAGGAAGGGGGGAATCCACTCTTTATGGTGATGCAAATCTGGCTCCAACATAACAATTAATTTAAAAAAATCCAAAATCAGAAAAAGATGAATACCAGATGCATCTTCATCAAGGTTCCACCAGCTGATGGGCTGAGGGGGGTTAGATTTTTAAAAATAAAGTCGTACATACAAATATATCTATATATACGTGTTTTGTTTTTGTTTTTTTTTTAATTACAGAAACAGAGAAAATAATTAAGATCTCGGAACTCAAACCGTCCCCCAACAACCCTCCACTACGAAAAAAAACCCCACAGGAGATGGAAAAATTATATACAAGTATATATATCGATTCCCGAGGAAATTTTACAAACAGAAATTTATCACCGGTAACAAAGAAAAAGAGGAACTCGCAAGCACCAAATGCTCCTGGCAGATGGCTCCTATTCTTGGCTTTCAGGGGAGGGGAGAGAAGCCGGGGGAATATTTTATTTATTTATTTAAATTTTTTAAAATCTCAACATAAATATTCGGATCCGTCGCGGCTCAGGCTCAGCCCCGGGCTGGCTCTGTGCGAGCCGCCGCCCCCCGCAGCACAGCAACTTGCGGACTCGACTTGCAGGGTGCGGGGGCGGGGGGGTCTGGCCGGGCTTCCCGGCGGGGTGAGGGGCCACAGTGCGCCGGGTATTCATTTTCTTGCCAGCCCCTCAAATTGGTCCTATGTTATAGGAGAAGAATGGGGACCCCTCCGACCTCTCCCTCCTCCGTGCCCCGGTGTCGTCGGAGCAGCGGGGAGCGCATATATCCCCCCACTCTGGCGGCTCCAGCCCCGCGGGGACGGGAGCGGCGGAGCAGCTGAGCGGGGCGTCCGCGCAGGGACCTGCCCCCTACTCT
>WEKX01003031.1:72324-189237 GCA_013390025.1 Pitta sordida
AGTCAGATAACAATTCTCTCCAGCACCTCCTCTCATCCTACAAAGGACCACCTGCATCTGTGTGCACATGCTGACAGGCAAAGGTAGAGGGGAACATGCTTTGCAAGCATCCAACATAAATAAGAGTCAAGCATCCCATCTGCTGTATGTACTCCATCCCACTATGAATGCCATTTGTGTATTCACATAGCACCCGCTTTAGGACTGTTATTTTAAAAAAAAAAAATTGAAGGAAGATGGGCAAAACCCACTGTTGCTGGGGAGGCTTTTTTAAAAAAACCTGGCACATCTTCCCTAACCACTTCAATCCAAGGATTGTTTGTGTCTTTGGAAAACAAATGCCATCATTGCTTGGTGCAGTAAGCTGAGTTCTGTGAACCAGCACTAAATTAATTGTAAAAAAAAGAAAAAAACCCATTTTAAAGAATCCTTGGAAATCTCATAGAAATTAAGAGCTATTTTTGTCTGAAGAGGTACTTTTAAAACTTAGTCATTATGGAATTCCATAACATAGTCTTGCATGAGAGAGCAATTCATGTGCTACTTCGTCTGCATGTAGAGGGGATGAAGAATCCCTCCTCCCTCCAGAGGTGCTTCTCAGAATTTACACAATCTAAAATTTGGGATCAATAGGGCTCTGCTCTGCTTTCAAGTGCAAGTTTCAACCAATTTCTTCTCTTTCCCTTCTCAGATGATTTTAAGAGGATTTGAAATCTTTGGATTGTTTAAAATAACAAAGGCCTCTAAGCTCTGAATGTTGCAATGAAATCTTCAGCTTGAACTCATGACAGAAACATTCTAGTCTGTCTCTTGTGAATCATGAAAATCCAAATCTGAACATCAGAAGAAAGCAGAAGCTCATTCATTCTTGTTCTTTATTCCTTTCCATTCTTCCTGCTTTATTTTATTTAAATAGGGTATATCCATAGTAACAGATTAGTATAGTTGTTATTTATTTATTTATTTATTTTACTATTTTAACTTGGGCAACAGAACTCAAACAGGGAAATTCAACAGTTTCTGTTCACTATAAGCCTCTGCAGTTTCATTATTCCTGTTGACAATTACGGATTGCAGAAGTGTGGATGCCTGGCCAGGGAGTGCTTGTATATTGCACCCAAATTACACATTCCTGTTCATAAAGACTGAAGCAAAGTATGAATGTTAGCGTCATTGCTTGTGTCTCAGGCAACTACTCACATCTTAATTGAAAATGATCAAATAACAGCATTCTCTTCAACAAACAAATGACAATGTCTTGCCACACTCGTCGAAGACTGATGAGATGGAAAGCCAGCGGCATCAGCTGATATTGGCTGTAACAGGCTGAGTACACATGTGTGTGCACACACACATGCCCAGCCCTGGACTGAGTTTCCTTCCAGCTTACCTCCTTCAGGGATCCTACTCCTGACACCAGGATCATGCTCCCCACTTTCCCGGTTGTGATTTCACCCTCTCCATGTGCACATCACTTTTGGCTTCTGTGTATGAGCTGCAAGCCAGTGCCACAATGACAGATCTGTTCTTTCTGTCGTCTCCACTGATGCTTTGAAATGTAATTTAGGATGATCAGACCACCTCACCTGCTGAATGGACCAGAGGTCTGATAGCACCAAGGTCAAAGGCCGCTGAGAAGCAGATCATTTGCAGAACAGCAGATGAAGTCTTCTCTGAGCCAACTGTTCCGCCTGGACCCCACTACAAATTATTGTTTTCAATTACCACCTGTGTACTCCTTCCCATGCAACTTATTGATGTAAAATTACAACAACACTGGTATAAATAAGTTATGCTGTGGTTGTAAAATGGAAGAAATTTTGTTGTAGCAATTATGTTCAGCAAGATGACAAAATAAATTTCCAATGCTGTGCTTGCAGTAACCTGGGGAATTTAAACCTCATAATTTCCATTCATTTCAGATAATTTGGAGTAATTTCTATATGTAATAACTTTGTAATGAAAAACACAGCGGTACTGAAGTGATTTCAACTCTTTTTTTTTCCTATGGTATACATGGCACAAAATAAATAATAAAAATAATATTTCCTTTTTGTATGTGTTCAGTAATTCTTTCAGCAAAATCATAAACTAATACCAGGACTAAATCTCTGTCCATGAAATGAAAAATAAATTGAGTTAAAGAAAGTGAAAAAGTATGAAAGGCCTTGGATGTTTTATTGTGACTTTATTAAATTGTATCATCTCTATGCTCTATTGTATCCCCAGGGGTTACTGTTCTGGGGAAGAGCAGAGAGCTAGATAGATACATGTCCCTAGATCAAAAGCAGAGATGGTTGGATGAAATTCATATGAAAGTGTTTAATTCAACTCCTTAATTTTTAAAATGTAAACTGGAAGTAAAAATAATAAAAAAAAAAATTGAGAGAGGTGTGGGATAGTACAAGACAAAAGGCACAAGTTGCTTTGGGGCACTGATTTTCATTAGTGTATTTGATGGTAAGTTACTTAGAGACTGTAAACATGTGTAATCACAGAATACGTTCCAATACAAGGGAATAGCATTTAATTAAAGATAAGAAAGAATACTGTGCATCACTGAAAAGCTGTATCTGTGTCCTACTTACCATCACAACACAAGGCTATTATTACACAATAAACAAGAAATCATGTGCTCTGCTTTGTGAAAAACAAGGAAAATTTTCTTGTGAAAATAATAATAGGATGCGAATAATATTACTTTCACATTTTTGTCTCACATGCATCTCCAGGTGGTTTATAAAGGTGTGAAATACTTCTCTTAATAATAAACTAAAAGAGGCATAAAAGTCATTCCTATAACCTTGAAAAGTCAACCAGCCAAGTTGTGGGACAGAAGCAAAAATGCAGGATTACTAGGGCTGGAAAACAATTCTCTTAACTTCTAAAAACCCACCTTCCAATAGCACCTCTACCTCTCTTTTTAAACAAAAGCAATACTAAAATGTCCTGTGATTATTCAGTATTAGGCTGCTGAGCAGTACAAGAGAGGGTCATTTTGAGTATTTTCCCCCAGTGTCGTATGTGGATGGCCCGCACGGTTTGCCAATGTCCCTGCACACCCTTGATTAGCCCAGTGACAGCAGCATCTGGACTCCTTCCTGCTTACCCACGGCTCATGTTGTAACCCAGGCTGCCTGGAGATAACATGGAATGCAAAAAGACTGAAAGTTTATGACAGCCCACTGGAAATGTTGTCTGAAGATCATACAACAGTAGTGCAGGGTGATGAAAACAATTGTCTGCTCAGAGGGGAGGAAGGAAAAGGCAATGTAGAAAATACTGTGATTTTGGAGGGACAAAGCAAGCCACAGGAAAACAATGCACAGATTCTCAATTTGGGACTTACCTGATAGTGAAATCAGTGGTCATTAGGCACCTAAATAATTCTTGAGCCTCTGTGGCAAATCTGATCAAGTCAGGATTTGCCATATAACAGTGTCCCAGGTCACCAGGAGATGTGGGTCCATACTCCAGCAGATACTTTGGACAATCCAGATCTAGAAACACAAGAGGAAGTGTAGGCAAAGTAAAAGTCAGGCGCAGTACAACAGCACACAGCAGTTGGCACCAAGGGTTTAAAAATATAGATCCCATCCCCAATCTTCACACTAAAGAAATGGAAATGGAAACAAAGTTCTAACAGTTTGAAGCAGGTAGAGGTCAACAGCAACATGTAATGGCAGGGAGCTGAAAAACTCTGATCCCTTCATCAAAAGAAGCCTCAAAAGCAAGGACCAAAATAGAACCTACTTGTGGTCACAAAGTTGAGGGTCTGTATTTGAATAGTGGCTCCCATGTCTCTGTATCTTTTTGTAATGATGTTGCAGCTACTGAGAAGAGTGAGCTCTCTGCTCCTGCTTGGAGCTTCCACACCAAAGCCCAGGAATGTTTTTTGAAATCCATTTTTTAAACATATATATGTATATATATATATATATATACATATGCTCATTCTATCTTTAGTGAATTTTCTGATCCCCCTTCAGAAATACAGATAATTGCACTGCCTTCCACTGAATTGCTCAAGAATACTATAAATTCTTCCTAAAAAGTACTTTTTAAGAAAGAAAGTTAATGCCTATAAAGCAAAACAACCAATCATCTACTGAAGTACATATCTAAATTCTTCTGGGTCAGGTTAAGATAAATCTTTCCAAATCTTTCTTGCATATCAACTGCCATTCGAAGCATGACCCTTCTTGAGCCTTCCCTGATAAAGTAGGTGTCATGTATTGAATCTTAGCTGGGACAGCACAAGAGTGGATTTGCGTTGTTTTACTGAATACATATATGTAGGTGAGGTCAGGCCATAAATTGAGATTTTAAAAAAAACTCACTCTTTTTTCTGCATTCAAATTTTAGTTGAGACACTAAGCTCAAACTAGCTATCCAGAAGCAGAAATATGCTGGTAGGGAGAAGGAAAAAGATGAAGACAAAAGCAGGTGTCATTTTAAGCATATTAGTAAGTCTTCCTGCTTTTCAGATTATTCATGTGTTTGCAGAATCAGGGCTTTAGACTAAAGTACACCCAAGGCCATGTTTGCCTGTATGCACAGCGATGAGCACACTACCAACGTTTGCCATGCAAAGGAGCACATCAAATAAGAATAAAACTATGCCAACAAAATCCCCCTCACCCCATGCGCAAATTAAATTCATGATGAGCAGGCCTGAGGGAGGGAAGCAGCAGTGGAGGCCTGGCATGCCATGTTAAACTGAATCTCCCTTCTGCCTACTCCTCCACCTCTTTCTTTTCCTCCTCCTCGCCATGTGGCATCCTACTCTCCTGCTGCTTGCCTGCTACGCCTCTGCATCCCCTCCATGAAGCACCGTAAGGTAGCAGAAGCAGCAGTGGGAGCACACTGCCAGTCCCTGCCTAATCAACCCCCACTGCGCCCTCCTGGAAGACCTGCTCACCCCCTCAGCTTCCTGTCCCACTGAACATCACACAATTAATTGGAGGGAGTCAGGCATTAACACCACAGCCAGGACCCTGCTGGACCCACTGCAGCTGAAGATACAAGTGTTACGCAGCTGATGGATATTCTGTTCACACAAAACCCCCACCAAAGTGGCTGCTGCTGCCATACCTGAAATTTTCCAGGCAATCCAGAAAGGAATCTCAAAACAGCCTCTATGAGGCACTTGGACCGTGTCCTTTGCAGCAGTTCACTGGGATACTGTTCTGTGCCCTTTTTCCGGATGAAACCTCACAGACTGACTCTTCAGAGTGTATTTCACCGTGGTTAAGCCCATGCCGATCACTCATGGCCATAGGTGTTGCTTTATCATTCTCTATCATGTTGCTTGGGCAGTTCCTAGTGGTGGTGAGTGAACTTTGTTGTACTTCTCCACATTTCCCTTTGACTATTGGGCAAGTCATAGCAGGAGCCATAGGACTGGTGGAGAGGGAGGTGGGGTGCTCTGGACCATAGGTACAGGCCAGCAACACCCATGATAATACTTTTACCACTGACAAACCAAGCCTTATCTCTGAACCAAAGTACAGCATATCTGTTGCTGCAAGCTGGACATTGTTCTGAGATGACCAACCCATGCAAATCAATTTACAGTTTCAGCACACTGCATTCTGATGATATTATAAGGATATAAAACATGAACACAGTAAAACCATCAGGCCTAAAAGCCTCTGTGTACATCAGTTTTCCACAGACAAAACCTGCAGATACTCTCACACCTGTATACACTTTCTGGTGCTTGCAGAAGGGCTTTCAAACCCACTGAGGAGTGCTGGGCATGTCCGTGGGCTCTGCACAGGCAGCTTATGCCTATTGACAGCCATGATGGGCAAATACTGCTTTTCCCATTGCAAGGCTGGGCAGTCCTGCTGGAGATGCAGGGCTTGCCAACTCAGCCACACACCCTTCCAGACCTAAACTGTTGAGACATGAGACCTTACAAATTCAGGAAGGTCTCATTAAGCATTGGGGATCACTTCATTGTGTGATGCAAACCTGTCCTAGAAGCAGTAGTCACAGCCTTGCTACTGTTTCATTGCTGCCACCTTCAGATTTTATTAAGATTTGGGATTTCGTGTGTGTGTGTGTGTGTGTGTGTGTGTGAGAAAAAGTTCATAGTTAAAAAAAGACCTTTTCCTAACTGCAGAGGGGAAAAAATAAAAAGAAAACTTAAATGTGCCAAAAGCCCAAACTGTGCCAACCAAAAGGCTCAGCACTGCAGAGAATAAAAAAAAAGGACACTTCACTAAACACAATAAAGGAACTAAAACAGCAAATTCTTATTCAGTCACATGTGCAGCGCTCAGTCTTACCTCATGAATCCAGAGTGTCTGTGGTTATCATCTTGCTCTTCTCTATCAACCTGGGCTTCATCTGCTTTTGAGAGCATGAGCCCTGAAATCATTCCCAGCCGGTCAGCATCCACCGGGGCATAAATTTGCAGAGTTGGAGGTCTCTAGCTAAGAAAACCCATCTTTTGGGGCACAGCAATTCGGAGCACAATAAAAGCCTGATGGGTCCTCTGAGAGGTAAAACTTCAGCCGTGCTCCTCTCACCTATCAGAGGTCAGTGAGTGAGGTTTGGTGCAGGAAAGCAGATGGCGGGTCCAAGGCTGGCCTGGAGCAGCCCAGCATTGACCTTCCTTTGGTTTCCCTGGCCACTTGCATTGCACAGTGCTGTGCAAAAGTGTCTGCTCCTCCCCGTTAGAGGCTATGTGTGCCTGCATACTGCTGGCTACCTCTTGGATTTAACTGTACATCACCACAGGCATATTCCTGTGAGCTCAAGGTATTAATTTTTCTGATGACTATATTGAAATATTTGGATTCCCCAAGGAGGCTCATTTCGTGGCCATTTGGGACATTTGGTATTCAAATAGCATGTCTCCGTAACATATGGAATTCAAACCTTGCAACTTGGCCCATTGCTCCTGAGTGCTTGGATTAGTTGGTTTGATGGCTAGAGGACACTTGCATAATGCAGGCATTAGAACCTTACCCAGGCTTTCCAGCAACTAAACCCACAGCTCCTATTTGAGTCTTTACTTAAGGACAAATCCAAAACCACCCTAAGTGAATTCTTTCAAGAATTAATTGCTTCCCTTATTAAAAAGTTAATGCACCTTATTGCAAACCTGAATTTGTTCACTTTCAGCTTTCAATCCATTGATCTGTTCTAGGACAAAGAACTGAATCCTTTTCCCAATTTCTGGTCGTTCCCAATTTCTGGTCATGAAATTTCTGAACTTTCTCATGAATATATCAGTTGTGGTGTCGTCAATAAAAGGTGCAGAATTTAGAATCCGTATCACTTCCTTACCTCTTTTCTAAAACTTTTTAATCTCTCATAAAATTATACAAGACTTTATTTACAGTGCTAAGAAGAAACAAAACCCGTGTTCTCACCTCATTTACAGAGCCAAAGAAATCAGTCATCAGGAGCCAAAATAGATTTATTGTACATAATAAACCTAGAAAACTTGTTTTATTTATTTAAATGGACCAGGGAAGGAAGGACATTCAAAATCTATTTTAGAACCAGAGCTGTGCTATAACCAGTCTGCATCAAAGGCAGGTTTACTGAGGAGAATAAAAATGCTCAACCCTCGTCCTCCCTAATTAGTTCTAATCAGTGAGAGATATTCCTGCCACAGGCTAAAGGAATCACCACGTCTCTTCAGAGCCCTCAAATCCTTATCACTGCTGTCTCCAATGCTGTTGGTTTCACTGTATTTAGCCTTGTCCTCCCTCTCCTTTCGTTATCATCTCCACTTCAAACCAGAGGACATACAGTATTTTTCTGTTTAGCATGAAACAGATATCAACCAGGAAATTCTGAGCTTTGCTCGCCCTTATGAGGTATTAATTACATTTTTAAGAGACACATACCCCTTTCAAAATTGTGCTGGCCAGAGCATGAGGCTGGGACTCATGAGAGGCAGGTGGTCTTAATAACAACCACTATCAGCATCAGCATTCATTTTAACAAACTAGTGTTTTCCCCCCACCATTAGATTCTAGCTTAAATATTACATAGAGCAGAATGTAGTAACATCCAGAGTAAACAAGAAACTGATTTGTGCTAAGTACATTCTGCACAGGAATGTCTTCTTGGATCTTCGTTGTACCTCACCAGTACAAAAAATCTGCAGTTCCCCTTTGCACAATATTGTGAAGCATAACTTTTCAAAGAGGATTAAGGAATCTGTATTTTCATCTACAGTTGTTGCACAGATGTCTTGTCTCAAGCTGCACTTCAAAAGTTGTATTTACAAAAGAAATACATGTTTAAAGATATGTTTTATGCTTTACCTAGTATGTATTGGAATCAAAAAGCAGATGTTCAATGAGGCCATGTTTTAAAGCTAGGTCACCAGTGCTATCTACCGGAGAGAATGTCTAGCTGAAAATCTCTGCCTATTCTTGTTATTTCCAGAAAATTCTCACACAATCTTTAACACAGGTCAGCTGAGTTATTTTGATAGTGAGAGACAAACTGCACATTAGTAAGGTTTTGTTACTCATTTTCATTAAAAGAAGGGCAGAGTTGACTTCTCTAAAATTTCACCTGTCAGGAAGTGATGATCGTTGTGTAAGGTATTTTTCTTTTATTGATAATTTTAGCATGTCAGTTACTTTGAAATATATAGATACCTGCACAGGACGTGTCAGATATTTATACATCTTGATGCCAAACAAAGAGACAGTTGGCCCCGCTGTGATTGCACTTGAGCTCATGTAGATGGAATTACTTCAGCTGTAGGATGGCACCACTGGTTTTAAATTTCAACCCCATAGTCTTCAAGGAGATGTGTGAAAGCAAGTGGCCACATGCCAGGTTCTTGGCGCAGTAGGCAAACCATGACTTCAGCTATCTCTTAAAAATACAAGCTAAAGAAATAATTTTGGTGATTATATAAATTCACAGTAGAAGGTCTATTGTAAAATATATAATGTGCTTTCTGAAACAGAAACTTAGAAGCTTTGGACCTGATCCGTCTCTGCCTGGTACCTTGAATAGGCATTAAGGTCAAAATGAGTGCCCAAAACTATACCAGGTCAGGGTAAAATATTTTATCCTCCCTTTACTCTTTACATATGATGCACAGCAAAATGCAGTCAGGAGGTCTTTGATCACAATACACACAGTGTCTGGGACAGAATCTCTGTGCAATGTTATCTTTCCTGACAAGGCACAGGGAACAGAGCTATCCCTTTTAGTCTTGTTAGAATCCTGGATGTGGCCCACAGAGACTGTCTGTCTCCTCATACAAGCGGAGGGTACGGAGGATTTGTGCTGTGACTGGAGGAAAGCTGTGCACTGCCCCGTGCTCTGCCCTGGGTGGTGATCTTGAATGTCAACTGTTATAAACTCTGAGCAATAACATCTCTTGTTTCACGGATTTATTATCAGCAGCCTGTGTTGCCCATTGACCTCAAGGTGGTTTTATTGTACATCACCATGATGTGGTCACATATCTCCAGGTTAAAATGAATTGCTGCTTATCACTTCTTTCAACGATATCACAGCTTCATGACCCAACTGCCCCTGACCTGGCTGTTGATGTAAGGACAGATGTGGGTCCTCAAGGCCAGTGGCCATGCTCTGCCAGGTATTTGAACCCCCAAAACCCCTCCCGCTGCTGAAGCCATGCAGTAGGTGTCTGAAACGCATTCTGCTTTTTAATTCTGTAGGGAGCTGCAGGATTGAAGCAAATGTCTTGTTTCTTTACCTTTCTTGCATCTTTGCCCTTGCCAGGCATTTTTCTTTCAGTATCTCTTGTTTCACTACAGAGCTCCCACACTGGCCCTCATTGCCTACGTTATTGCTGGTCTGTACCCTCCTGCTTGCTGCCTTCCTTTGCTGTATTGGTTTGACCTTTCCCTGGGATAGCTAGCTAGTCCCTTGATATCTTGAGGTGTTTCTCTAGGGCTAGATCTGCTCTTTTTATACATTTCTGTAAGAGGGACTCATGTCCTACAGATGATCTTGGTTCCGTTTAGGGAGTGTTTAACATCTCCAGAGCTCTAGATTTTGCAACTCTGCAAGGCAGGTGTCTATCTCAGCTCCTGCTTCTTGAGGTGGGGTAAAGGATACAATATTTCTCCAGAGTCTCATTCTGTCTGTAGAGTCATGATTCTAATCAAACACCTTTATCAGCTATTCCAGTGTTTCAGGCATTATTCCTGGCAACAGCATCTCACTTGCTTCTTGTCCTTTAATTCCCAATGAGACAGTAAAAATCTTTACCTTCATTTTCTCATCTTTATCTCTCATGGTCAGCTCTGCATACAGACTTGGTTCAGCTTTCTTGCTACTATACAGGGGTTTGGGGTTTTTGTCTACCTTCACATTGCTTGTTTGCTCTCCTTCTCTCTGTTCTCTATAAACTGGCTTTCCCTTGCTTGCTCTGGGCTCACTACCTGGTTTCATGTGCCACATGCTGTATGATTCCATGAGAGGACTGTAGTACTTCTAGGTGTGGCTCTCTATTAAGACAATTTCTTTGTTTATGCTGATATGCCACAGGCACTGTCTTCCTGGTGCTGATAAACACTTCTGTCCTACAATTCTTGTCTCCTTGTCATGTTATCCGGAGTAGGCTAGAAGTGTCCAGCCAGGCATTGTCAATCACAGTACCCTGAGCTGCTGCCAGCTGGGGTAGCACATGCAGGAACAGCAACTTCTTTGCACTCTCACCTTCTTCTTGAGCACAGGAAGGGGTCAAGACCTTTATCGGCCAGTAGGAAAACACTGGACAGACATGATCCCTGTGGGTCCCTTCCAACTCAGAATATTCTGTGATTCTGTAATAGAACCGTCTAGATGGAACGGGCAGGACTTATGCAGTCACACACATATATTGGCAGGCTTTGAACTCTACAATACCTGGAGAGAAACACATATGGTGCAATTCATCTTAGCCTAAAATGCTTCTGAAGAATCACTCCACAAAAAAATACTTGTTTTCCTACTTTCCTCATCAAAAGAGCATAGTATCTCCGGAATGGAGATAGCATGAGGTGAGTGCTTAAGAAAGAGGAAAGCTCAGAGAAGTGGCCCAGGGAAGAATATTGATTTTGCATTGTTTTTCTGGGAGAAGGATAATAATTTATTGTTCTTTTGTACTTAGAAAAAGGGGAAACTGCTGTTTCCTGCAAATATTCAGGGTCCAAATCTTCTTTGTTGTGGCCTTTGACGTAGTTGCTACTTTCCTTTACTCGGTGCAGGTATCCCAGTATAAGATCAGCAACAGAACAGAGAATCAGGACATGCATTTAAAAAAAAATAGATTAAAAAAGACACGAATTGAGAGCCCTGCTCTCCTGGTGTTAATGGAAGGCTTCTTTGTATTTAGTACTGTGAAGAAAATTTGTCTAAGAGCAATTCACCAAATGTAAATATTGCCCCCTACTAGTACTGCCAAGATCAATGAGAAGCTGGATTATCTGCCTCATAAGTGCTACCATTTACATTAGATCAATGCTGGGGCTGGTTATATGCATGCTACTGATTTTCTAGTATTTTTTACATTATTTATTTAAATTCAATGAATGCAATTTTGATGAAATCATTCAGGTTGAGGTCTCTTGAAACTGAAGTCATCAGGTTATCATCAGAGCAGACTTTGGTGTGGCACCATCCAATTCCTGAGGTGTTTCCAGGAAACACTCCCCAGGTAGCTCCAGTCTTATGCCCTCTGGGCAGCTGGTCAGTCTGACAAAGATACTTATGTGAAAACTGCAGGACATGCCTGTACCACAAGGTTTCCTCACTCAGCTTAATAAAGTGCCAATCTCATTCCTCACTGTTCATGTAAGCTTAGGTTCTCATTGCTACAGTGGATTTTTTGGTGAACTCAATAAAGAAGTGCAAATTCATTTTTATTGCAAACTCATATATTTTTATTCATTTTCCAAAAACATTTATAGAGGGAATGTTTTTGTTTTCTCTTTCCATGACTGTTCCCAGAAAGTCTTGCAGTATCTACCAAGAAAGTTGCACCCTGATCCAGCAAAGCAATTAAACATGTGCTTAAAATTATAAACTATCCCACTGACTGAAGCACTTTTCCAGAACAAGGACATCTTTCTCCTATCCTGACTTATTGTTTTGTGATTATAAATTTTCGAAGTAAATGAAGACAAGGCAGCAACACAGGGTAGGCTTATGCCACAAGAGCACAAGCATCATTCCACAAAACCAGCCCCAAAACCAGCTAGCTGTGGCCTGGAAAGCACATTTGTGCTTTACAACTTCCAGACCCAAACTTTCATGTATGTCCACTTAGCACTGTCCCTCTGGTCTCCAGATGGACCTAGTGAGCTTAGCCCAAACACTCCTGGATGGCACGGCCACCATGAACATACCCAAAACCTTCATGCAACCCCAGAACTTTCCTTGGGGATTTTCCTACATATAGACCAGAGGGAGATCAGCACCTATTCTTTGGGAAAATTCCTGTGAGATGGGATCCCTGCAGCTTCAGCACAACCACAGCAACATTTTTGAGCAGCTCAGGATGGAATGGTGGTGCCAAAGCTTTACAGGAAATATGCACTACGTGGAACAAAACTGGTTCAGGACACCCTGAGGAGCCTTAAAGCAGTACGACATTTTGTCAAATTTAATCCAATTCCACATATTTTGCCAGTGCTTTCCAAACTTTGTTGTCCTACAAATCTGGCAACTCTTCCTTGTCTACCCTTAGAAAACAGGATCAGCTTTTAAAGAGAAATGTGCCCAAGCAAAATCTGCATCTTCCATGCCAGCAATTATGGGAACATTTTCCATCTCCTTTGCCTTTCTCCCTTCCATTCAGAGCCTTCTCCCTTCCATTCAGAGCACACTTTAGAGGACATTCAGTCCTTCAATCTGACCTCCTTCAGAAGGACTTACTAGCAAAGGAATTTCCCAAGCTTTCACTTTGTGAGCTGAATTTCCTTCTAGTAAATTAATACAGTTTGTAAAATTAGCTTTTACTTATATACTGAGACAAAATATCCATCTTTCATAACATGGAAGAAGAGGTAGTTGCTCTGATAAGATTAAAAGAATCAAATAACACTCATACACTCAAATAATAAGTGAAAGAGCACTCATACACTCAAATAATAAGTGAAAGAGCATAGGGCTATATACATGCACTCTCACCAGTGCATTTGTATTTTGCCATCTGCTAAACAGAACCTAAACTGGCAAGTCATCTTGCCTAAAAGTGCTAAAAATTAAAAGACATTTTCCTTTGGCTCATTACATATTGTCCAAGTATTTGCCCTGAGAATCTGAGAACTAGAGCTACTGTTTTCACTCTATAGCACCAAGTCTGAAGATTCAATGAGCCAATACTCTTGCAATAGTTTGTATTTATAGTGCTTTCCCTTGTAGAAATTTTTTTCCTTGAAATCCCATTGGTGAAGGGATTAGGTGGAGTGAGGGGAGAGATAACTATTCAAGAAAGTAAGAATATACATTTGTGAGTCATCACTTATCTTAAGAGACCAGTCCTGAGAGCAGGGTGCTACAGAAATGTCTATTTTAGTTAAAAAAAAATAAATTTGAAGAAGTGAACATTTCTGCGCAGATTGTCACTACTTCGTGAATACTCACTGAAAAAGCCATGAATCTGGTACAGCTCTACTGCAGACAACTTCAGAGGAAAGCTATTCTCCGGCCGTGAATTATGCACAGATAATTATACTGTTCTTTTTTGGCAGCCCACTCTGTGGTTCCCATCTTGGCACATCATCTTCTGTTCCAAGTCACACACCCATTAGCTCAAGCCTGAGAGCCCTTCCCCGGGTCACACGCACAACACCCTCTGAAGGAGTGGAACCATGATGACAATTTGTCAGATATGATAACTAACAAATTAGTGCCTCGCATCGCCGTCAACGTTTGGGGTTTCTGATACAGTGCATGCAGAGCTATTCATTAGGCATGTTTGACAGAGGGTGGGAGGGGAGAGGTTGTTTTGTCTTCCTTCACTTTTAATTCTGACAATTGCAAATACGCTGCAGGCTTCTCAGCTCATTCGCGCATTGCACTATCCTGGCTAAATCCTACTGAGGAGAAGAAATGAGCTCTCTTGGGTGACCACTCCAGCGTGTAGGAGTGAAGCATCTTTTTCATATTCTGTCAGTGCTACAGTAAAAGCAAAAATCTTTCAAAACATCCTTCATGTACATATTCAGATTCCTCATATTTTTATTCCACTTTAGGAACATAAGATCATTGGAGACGTCCTAGTTCTAACAAGTATTGTGGAAATACATTGTCAAAGCCTTTTAAAATGTTCCCTTAGTTATCTCATCTTAAGAGGCAGCTGAGCTTTCAGCAGCTGTGAGATACTGTAGTCAGCCACAACTGCTACAATTTGTTGTAGCTCAGCCTCCTGGAATAATTCCTGTCAATGAATCATTATGGATTAGGCCATACTTAAAAGGTTAATTTATATACAACTGCTGGAGATTGTATTGACCCTTCTTACACTGGTCTAAGGCTCTGAATGTTTTATTGCCTCTCTGTATAAACAAAAGTTCCAGATAACTGCATATCCTTGACAAGATGTTCTTAACTCTTTCAGTGATGGACAACCTCTTTGAGATAGCTCTGCCCAGGAGGGCACCAGTAGCAGTGTGTTTGGGGATACAGCAACATCTCCTGCTTGGGGTTACTCGTGTGTTTGCAAAGGCAGTTACATCACATCATGGAACCGCCTGACTGGATTTTGTAATTTGGTATCCCTGATAAATATATAAGAAAGGAAAGCTGTGCAGGGAGAGCTAAAATCTTTCATTAGAGGAAATGATGGGATTTGAGGGATACATTTGTTATTACTCTCAACATCTGTCTGGAGGAACAAGATGTGTATCTGGGAGGTTGTCCATTTCTTTCCAAGTCTATCATGTTTCTAGTGAAATTGTGACTGAAAATATGACTCATCCTTACAAATCCCATGTCACCTGATGCACGCTTAGCCACTGCACAGGTGGGCGTTAGAGCCTTAAGAGTTATTAGCGAGTAACGTTAACCATACCTCCTGGACATTTCTCCACTCCGTAGCTGCAAGGCAGTGGGTAGTGTTCAGGTACCCAAGGCGTGTTTTATTTCCCCAAACATACTTGGTGCTAGTATGGCTTGGGGAAATGGTAAAAACACAGCTGAGAGACTCCCTAGGCTGCATTCACCATGAGCATTTCAGGTTTCCAGATACTAGTGGAACCTACAACCATATGCTCACCAGAGTACCCCTTGTTGTAATGTCTGTCCCACAGCTTTTTGTGCTACATGGGTTGGGACTCCTCAGCACACCTTAGCACCACATGCCTCACACAATATCTGATTTCATTGTGTTATAGCACCCATCTACAATGAGTGCTTCCAACCATCCCTTCCTTACTCAGACATTGGCTACCTGCATGTGAAAGTATTCTCCTTGCAAACGCTCCTCTTCCCAAGGTTTGAGAGGCAAGGACATGGGATGCCTACCTTTGTGAAGTTTTTCCTAGATGGGTAGATCATCTGAACTCATTCCAGTCCATGTTTGCAAGAGACGTTTCTGTCATCTCTTCCTTTTGACATGGGCCAGGATCACAACTCTGATCTACAAGTTTTTCACAGCTCAGAATTTTTTTGACAGGAAAAGGCCATCACCTTTTCCTCCTAAAGCAATACCCAGCAATACCAGTGTTGGAATACGGTGGATATTGTTGCTGACATGGGTTGTGTGACTACAGCTGAGTGCTGATGTCTCTGAACTCCTGTAAGACAGACATTTCAGGGCTAGTCCAAGGAGCTTGCAAGCCATTCTATCCATCTCTGCATATCTGGGCAGTGCTGGCACAATCAGCTCTGTTTCCTGGTGTGGCAGGAAACGTTCATGGCTGTCTGTATGGCTTGGAGCTAAAACTGAAATAGCCTTAACATAGCTTTGAGGCTACTCAGGTTAAACTGGGCTACCTTATCAGCACTCATAAACCCTACCCTCATATATCTAACAGTAGTCCTCCCTTCTGCTAAGACAGTAGAGCATTGTTCTCCTCCAGATATGAAGGATAGAGGCAAGACCTCTGTCTCCCCTTCCTGTGTACTCAGAAAGCACAAACACACAGGGATCTGCTGTAAAATATAAACATCAGCAGAGGATGAGTGCCTGTCCTCTTCTCCCCACAGAGTTCCTAAAGATATAGAAAAAGTTTTTTGTCTCTCCAAAAGAAACATTTTTCCCAAGTCCCATGTTAAGAACTTTCCCACCTTCATCTTTGAGATTACCAGAGAGCAAAGAGGCCTCTTCTGCCAATGTCACATGTCAGTACTATGTAGTAGAAGGCCCCTGTTCAACTCTGTACCAAACCTCCCTGGGCAGGTTATCAGTACCTCCTTGACGCTGTTTGCCTCTGTGCCATTTCATTGTTTAGAGATTCTGTGTACTCTCCAGGCTCAAGGGAGACTGTAGCCCAGTGCTGTCCTTCCTGGGATTACCCACTCATCCAACCAGAGAAATTAGGAAACCTAAAGGACCTTCCCAGGCCCCCCAGTTTAAGAAAATGGCACATACTTTATGCAGAAATGTACATTTAATATTAACTCGTCACTTAAATCAGATGAAAACCACCAGCTCTGCTAGAAAATAAATGCAATATCAATCTGGACAACAGCACAAATAGTGTGCCCAGGGTACCCAGTTGTGGTAACTTGCTCTTGTCAGATCCCTAGCAAGGCTGGACAGGCTGGTGTTTGGGACAGCCATGGAGGTGTTTTGTTATGAGAGTGTGACTGAGCAGAAACAAAAGTGCATCTTGATCCTGGCTCCTGTTTCTGCATTTCTGTGGGTACACAACTGCCTGTTGGGGCCAGTTTTGTTGAGGGAGGGTTCACTCACTGCTTGTTGCCACATCATTGTCCACCTCTTGATTGCCAGAAGTGATTTATGATGTGGTGGGTTATTTTTGCTGAAAACAGAGGCATTTCTGCTATGAATTAAAAGTGGGTCTAACTCCTGCCCCACAAAAGCAGATAAGTATCCATCTCTCTTTGAGATTGGGGGCTGCTTTAGAAGCTTGAAGGAGGTCATCATTCTATCACAAAAACTATGTGGAAAAAAGAAAAAGTCTCCTCCCATATCCCCTGGATAGAGAAGCAAGATAGAAGAGAAGGTTTGCTTTCCTCTTACCATCCTGCCTGAGCTCAAGGCCAGGTTTCCCCTGAGAAGAGGCACAATCCGTTTCCACCAGCAAGACTTCTCTTGCGGAAGCCCTTCCACTTGTTGTAGATAATAAAATATTTATTTGGCCAGAGATTTGTACTTCTCTTCCTTATTTCACATTAGTGCGCTAATCGCTGGCAGCAGAGTAAGTCTCTCTCCCCCTCACTTCAATGGATATTTATTTTTCATATAAAGCAGACTAACTGGAAAACGAGAGTATCTGATTACCTAGGGGCAGTGCACTATGCTGAGATGATGTGCAGCAAGCAGACAAAGAGTTTGAAGGGTGTTCTTTGCTCCCCGTTTTAAATGGTGTTGTTGCCATGGGGTAAAACGAGATACCTCGATGTCCCAAAAGCCTTCTTAACCCAAATACAGTGGGCTTCTAAATAGTTTCAAATGTAACTCTGCTCCTCTGAAAGGACTTCCTCTAATGCAGAGTTCACTCCTTTAATGGGGCTGAAGTCACAGTTGTCTAATATCCAATTTTTTCCTTAAAAATGGCATGGAGCTTATTGACTGTGAAAACCCAAAGCCACAACACCTCCTTATCTCTCTCTGATTAGGTGATACCTCTTTTCAAAGCAGAGAAATTTCTAGTATATTTTTCATTCAGACCTATTTCTGGGGAATTGCAGGGGTTTTGTCTGAAAATGTCTTTGAATTCTTGAGTCAAAGATTGAAAAAATAAAGAAAAATAAGTACTCAAAAATCATTCTGAAATTGCATGACATTTGTGATCTGGAAAATAAACAGGAATCTCACTGTTTCGTGAATGCTGTGTTCTCCTTTCATACCAAATAATCTCAGAAATTCTCACAGGAACACTTACATAAGTGGATAATTACAAATACAAGCAAGAAGATCACCATTTTTTTCTTAAAAAATCTTTAAAATTTTGACAGAGAGCAAGTCCTACCCCTTATCACCCTTCCCCAAAGAAATCAGCCACTGCAACTACTTTGAAAGTTGGCTGTACCTACAATGCTACTGAGAGCTTTTTTCCAACATTGCAAGAAAAATTGTCATGACAACATATTATTAATAACTAAACCTGCTGCTGTTCTTCCTCTGTGGCATCAAAATGCTAGAAACTACTTAAAGCAGAAAAGATAATAATCTGTTTAATAAACATGTTTGATTGTGGAAGACAGTACTTCTAAACCTTTTCTAGTTGAAGAATCACCTCATTTGTATTAATAAAAACAAGGACAAGAAGAACTTTGGAAAACGAGTCCATTTATTTTTGTAAAGCTCTTTCATTTCAGTATTTGTGAATGGGGGAAAGCATATATTGAAGAATTTATGTTTATTTTTGGAATATGACCAGGACCAGAATGTCAGCTCCTGAAACGAATAGAGAAGAGTGTGTGGCTTGGGCAACAGGATGGTTTGGTGGTGAGAACTTCTGATGCTTTATGCTTCAGTGACTGGTCCCACCACATCCCTAGTTTGTCACTATCCACCTCTGATGGCTGCTGTCAATAAACTGGTTGCTATCTCAGACCTAACTAACACTGGGATTTGCTTAGCTAAAACTCCACAAACCAGGATGGCTGTAAGGCACTTGTTTTTACTGTACAAAACAAAAGCAAAGCCATGACTCCTGTTAATGACTGACCACCTATACAAATCTCATCTAATCTTGGTCTCTGCACAAGGAAGTGTGTTGATGGCCGCCTGCAGCCCAAGCCTCTAACATACTCAGGGCATGAGGGCACTGCCTGCTGTGTACGCATCCATGTTGCTAACCAATAGTTGCAGCAGTCAGCTGGGGCTTACACATAGAGGGGCTTTTCTCCCCACACAGGCGCCCTTTCAGAGTAGGACTGAAGCAGGCTGGCAGGGTGTGAGGCAGCAGTTTGCACAGTTATCATTCAACCTGCACCTATGTTGTGACTGAATATGTGCCCTTAGGTCTACAGAGAGCAATATACAGCCTTTCTTTTAAAAAATATGTTCTGTTGGAAAACGTTTAATGTAGTACAAAGCCAGTAACTGGGTGTGTCTGTTGAAACTCTGAGTCATTTCTCAAGTCCACTCCAAAGCCAATTTGAGTCCTAACGGGCAAAGGAGCAGTTCAGCAATAACTGCACACTGCAGTCCACACTGCTGATAAAAGAGAAGGGCTCAGGTTGTCAAAGCGGAGAAATGTCCATCCCCATTTTGATCGTAAATCAGCTGTGCTAAGGTTTTAATTCACACCCTTGTCAATTTGGTTGCAATAGGATGTAAAATAAAATTGGATACAATTCATTTCAGCCAATCCAAGTTATAATTATTGGTCAAAAGTCACAATGCCAGACACATTTATTGTTAGTTATCTCAGTAATCTTTAACCTTCCATGGCAAAAGATCTCCAAAGAGAAATAGAAAACAAACAAGGGTTGGGCATTAAAACATAATGATTCAACTGAAGCTGCATTAGCCTAAGACATGATTTTTTCTTTTTTTATTTTAAATGTCCTTCCAAACTCATAAAGCAAGCTTGATATCTGTATCAGGGCATAAGGGGTGTTTAACTTAAGTGTGATCTTATCCATGGAGCATCTGTGGAAATGTTAGGTTCTCTGAAATGCAGGGGTCTTGGCTAATTAAGACCAAAAACATCCCCTATCACTGTGTGGTATCTTCACACATCGCCTAAAAGTCTGGTTTAAACTGGAGATGGTCATTAAATCTATGCATAAATTCCAGCCTCTTTGTTAGGTACTGAAAGGGTAGATACTTTAGATACCGTGCAAAAAGCTCTGAAAAAGTGCATATCTCTGTACTGAATTCATATGCCACTTGGTATTACGTGCACCAGAGCACATAAGGTATGTCCAGAGAGAGATCACTCACCTATTCTTTAAATATGCAAGCAGAATCATGAAATGTCATTGGCACAAACTGAACTAGACAGCCCTCTGCCAGCAAGGGAGATGAGCTTGAGTTTAAGGCTCTAAGGAAACTTGGGTTCAAAACTTAGTACTTGCTTTCAGTTTGACCACATGTCAATTAATTACTCAGAAAATCTCTCCAAAGTGATGTGAGACTTCTGAGTGAGGGATCATATAAGAGCAAGGTGATACAAATTTTTGTTGATCTATGGTGTGTCTAAACACAGTACTGAAAAAGAAACCCATGAAAACATTATTTCATTTCACAGGGATTCATTTGAATTTGGTCTGCAAAGGAGTTCAGCCATGTTTTGATTTGCCTTTTGGGGTTCAGAAAATCCAGTTGTGGCCCTAATACTCTGACAATCATTGGGATTACTGAGACACTTCTGAAGAAAATGTTCAAACCCTTTGATGAACTGAGTCTGTGGCTCACAAATTTGCAGGACCAGAGAGAATGTGTGTTGGCTGTTGGTTTTCGTTGTTGTCATTCGGTTGGGGGTTTTGTGTGTGTTTTGGATTGTTTTGGGGGGGAGTCGGAGGGAGCATTTGGTTTGGGTTGTTGGTTTGGGATTGATTTTGGTTTTGTTTTTCTTGGAATGGATCACCCACTTTCACCTGATTTTGAATTGACATCATGAGAGAGTACTTTTGGCAGGTTTTTTAATCCGAACCTGTGAGTCGTCCCACCTCCTAAATGCTGTGGATATACATAGTTTTAGAAATTCAGGCAGATTATAGAGAGAAAGAGAGAAAATGAGCATGCAAGGGAAAGAAAGAGAGAAATTTCTCAAAGGGCTAGCAAATCTCAGCAACCTTTTGACAAACGTGGTCTGAGTTCCAAGTTTGCAATGAAACCTGAAGCCAGCCAAGTTTCCTGTGATATGGGGCTCTGCTATGAACATTTTGCACAGCTCTAGCTAAAAGGATCTGTCCTGCTGTGCTGCACTCTGTGCCCTGTGTGCAGTGCATTTGTCACTGTGCAGAACAGAGGAGAGGAGTACAGATCAAAGGCGTCAGAGAGAGATGGGCTCAGCAGCATCTGAGGATCAAGGTGCCCCTTAAAGTTTTTGTGGTTTTCTATTTGTTGTTAAATATTTTCATTTGGGGGCAGATGAGGGGGGAGATGCAGGGAGGAATCCGCAGCCCTCTAGTTCTGTGTGTTGCTTACCATTTCTGCCTGTAACACAGTGAGCCTTGTCACAATTAATGCCCTAGTACCCATGTAGAAGTACATTTGTGATTTTCACATACAGAAAATCAATCTGATTCCTTTCTGGATAAACCCTTGTCTCCTGGACCAGACCAGCTCCAGAAACCCACTTCTAAAGCAGTTTTTGTGACGCTACAAATTAAGGATTTGGATTAATTTCTGTTACCCTGATTATGTGGAGAGATCTTCAGGCAATCAGAGATATCACCTGCAAATCTCCCTGACAGTACAATTTTGCCTGTAGCTATGAGGTTCAATCATACACAACACATCTGCCTTCTAGAATCATTGCTCTTAGAACAGTGCTGGGGACATTCGCTGTTTGCATTATGCCTAATGTATAGACTGAACATTTGGCATTGTTTGTAAGTCTATCATTATCTTTGTTCATATTGACATCAAAAGCTTCCTTCGTGTGTGTGTCTATGGTCTCGATGAAGCCTCTCTATCAATCAATCAAACAACCAGGCAATCAATCAATGTACAAGTATCTGAAGCTAAATACAACAAGAGAGCATGTCAGACAGATACCTGACTTGTAATTAGGACTAGGTATTATTCTTATTTCTCTGACTAGTTCTGTACTTCATAGGACCTGGAGATGTACTTTGTCATTAACATGTCAATAAAACAATACAAATGAGGCTGGAGGGAAGTATCAGCTCCCTGCACCACAGTGTCAGCCCTGTCTCTGATGCATTCTTTTGCTGGGGGACAGGAGAGAGAAATGCACTTTCAGACATAGTTGATCAAAGAAATATCATTTACAATAGATTTTCTTTTCTTCACTTTAGTGGCTGGGTGGCCCATTGCAATTGATTGGATTTTATGAATTAAGTGAATAAGGGAACGCACAATGACAAGGAGGTAGTGTTACAAAAGCGAGGATGCCAGATTCTGAATCCCTTAAGCCACTGTCATTTGGGAATAATTCCACTGACAGCAATGAGGTTACACTAGATTTCTTCTGAGGCTGCGTGGATCTGGCCTGCCTTGATCTTTTGATGGCTGTAATTTAGTTTAATTATTTATGCTAACTCTTTGTGCCATACTTTAAGTGTGCTATTCTATATTTTCTGAAGGTAGGGGAAATTCAGTAATATAGGTCATTACTGCAGCATTAATGCTATTAAATCTTTTGAGAGAAGAGATCTCACTCCTGATGGTGTGAAAATGATGAGGTATGTGGATTAGCGTACAGTAAGATAAAAACATTCAACTGTAAAAGTAGGGGGAAAACAATAATTCTTCTTCACATCTCATCTTACTTGGAAATAGCAAAACCATCTTATTTCCATTTTTCCTAATACAGTATTTCCAAAATAGATTTAAAAAAAAAAAAAAAGGAAGAAAGTTTAGGGATCCGGGAGACATATATGACATACACTTGGAACTAACAATATCCATCTAAAACCTCTTTGTATGACAATGTACTTTCCCTCATCCTCATAAATTTCTCCACCGCACTGAAGACAATGAAAAAAGTAGTATGAGAAATAACAGCTTTCATGACTGCAGAACCTGGATAAGCAGAATTATTGTGCTTAGTAAATTATCAATCTTTATTCTTAGGTGATTGCATAACTCAGATAACTTTAAGGAAGACCTGTTCTGTTCATGAGATTTAGCAATTGTTTAATGCATGAATGAGCTGCTGCCATCTTCTGACTTTTTTGAGTTCTGCAAATTAAAAAAAAAAAAATTGACTGTAATCAGATGCCCTGGGGAAAATACTTGTAGTGTTAAAACTTGGAGGCACCTATGATTTCTTTAATAATTTTTAAATGTGATTAAATACTTAAAGTTACTTTAAGTAACTTTTACAGCTATATGAAGAAAGACTAAGATTGGGGTATGGATACATGGGTGGGTTAGCATGAAGATGAAAGCACTTCGCTTGAAAAATGTGATTTCTCAGAAAGTTAGATCTTAATTTACTTCTCTTCATCCATATGGACAACTCTGCTAAATCACAGGGCAATGTCCATGTATAAAGGGGATGAAAACATGACTTAATGAACTGGAGGTGATACTGAGATCAGGATGCCTTCTGACAATGCAAGCTCTAAGGGAAGGTTCATACTTATTCTTTTGAAAAAAACAACAAAATGAAATGTCTGACTGAGAAAATCCTTGAATTTAAGCAAATCAGTTTCAAATTTTTCACAAAACTCTATGACTTTACAAGGAGCTAAGACAGAATCTCAGTTGTGAGCATCCACAGCCTTGGGTACATTTGAAATGAGGAGCAAAATTCTGCACTTTGAGTCCTTTTAAATATCAGTGCCCTTTTTGCTCTTACTGTTTTGAGGTTTTCTTGATGCAGTGTTTGCTCATAGAGGCTGGATATATAATCCTATTAATTTATTTATCAGCTCCTCATCTACCATCAGGGCAATTCAGGGCCCTTTTAATAGTTATTGTGAGAATTAAAGATGTTATGGGCTACTTTAAGTGAACTGGTGAAATGGAAAGGGATTTAGGAGTAATGATTGACAGAAAAATTAATATGAGCCAGCAGTGTGCCCAGGTGGCTAAGAAGGCCAATGGCATCCTGGCCTGTATTAGGAACAGTGTGGNTGTGACTACTGTTTAGCATATTGAGTGCTTCTGGATTGCCTTCTCCTTCCTTGTGGGCCCTACTGAGTTAGGATTGTCTGAAGAAAGGCACTGTGCTGAATCTGAAGATGGCCAGTTATTCACATGCTTCTGGAACAGATAGGAGGATAATTCTGTGGAGAAAAAAGGCTTTGAGAAAGAATCTTTATGTCCAAGATTAGGTAATTTTTGTCTTGTACCTCTCACCTTTGCTCAACACTAGCCATTCTGAACATTTACGGTTGATTTTTGAGATACCTCTGCATGGAGTCCATAGTTCTGGGTGTCTGAACACTGATTTTGGTAGCTGGCAGAGTGAAGCCCCACCAGGCAGGCTCTGCCATTATGCCATCACACCCCAACCATGAAGGCACACAGGCAGGACGAGCACATTGTGCAAGCAGTTATCTTGCTTTGGGAAACAGCCATTTAAACAAAGTTTCCCTGGAATTAAACCTGCCTCCAAGAGGGAAATGCAGTAGAAATTCACTGGGTCTGTGCCTATAGTCCTAATGAGCTAACTACACGTCCAGAATCACAGATATAAACATTATGTGGTCAGAAAGCTTTCCTTTAATTGTCTTTGCTGGACATATCTCTGTCCTCTTTAATTTCTTTAGGTCTGAGGGAGAAGTTGACCAAGTATCTTCTGATCTGCAAGCCAATGAGAAAGAGTCAAAGGACAAAACATATCTCTCTTCCATGTGCTCTTTTCTGTTCCAGTAGCTGGCCAAATCATATAGAGATGACATGGCTTTCAGTGTCATTCTGTGCCCATCTGGGTGCATATTCTCTGAGATGGGTGGAAATGGAAGATTCCCTTTGCCATTTGAATGGGTAGGTAGAATAGAGCAAGTACAGGACAGCATGTATTCAAAGATACTTCTGTCAGGGTTTCTGGGAGAAATATACTTCTGTCAGGGTTTCTGGGAGAAATCCTAGGCCAGACAGTTCCTCTGAGTGTGGAGTTTTTCATGGTTACAACCTGAAGCAGCTCCTTGCTCCAATGGCATAAGAAAGACCCAATGCCTCCTGAGACAGCCACTCCCAGCAGCATCTGTCACTGTCCAACCAGACCTGATCCAACACCTCAGTTACCCTCTCTACCCTTTGCCTTTCATTTCAGATGAAAAAGAGCAAAGCACTCTTCACCCTGCCATTGTGCGGGTGGCTAGGAGCCCCTGGAGGCAGGGTGACCCGCTCTCACCCTGGCAGCTTGCACCATCATGCCTTCACAGTATTTACAGCTCTCCTGTGCCAGCCCCACTGCCAGCTGTGAGACTGCCAACATGCTTCCTTTCTGTTGCCTGTGGAGAGCCACGAGACAAGAAGGCTTCTGCCTGTGTGCTGAACTACTGTTGGCTTATGAAGTATGTTTGACATCCAAAGGCCAGCTGTGTTCCATTCCATTCCTGAATCTCGAGCTGGTGAATGAAGTGAATGAAATGTAAACACTGCTTTATTAGCTTCTTTTATGTAGTCACCTCGGGCTGAACAGGTGTGCTTGGAGCTGTTTGGATATTAGATGTATGTGCTCAGTATGTGGTTAAACGATGAGGAGGCATTTCATCTTGGAAGCACACAATGAGGAAGGGAAGAGCTCCCCAGTCCATCTGCCTGCCCAGAGACACCATAGACCTGGGCCTTGAGGAGGTGTAAGGCTGAATTACTAGCCACATTTGGCTGTCAAAAGCACTCTCCGCTTAGCCTTGGATAAATTGCAGGGTGGGTAAATACACTTTTAAAGTTCACATTCTTTCTATATTTCAAAAGAAATTAACATCTTAGTCTCCCTGAAATGCCTGTACGTTGGAGAGATATCAGGTCTATCAGGACACATATATATGTCTCAGAGATGTCTGCAGATTTTTTGTGCAGCTTTGCTGTTTGAGGAAAAACCCTTCCAAATACTGTAACAGGTTTCCAAACTATCTTTGGTTAGGAGAGGTGTTTCCATGGTGTTATCAATCTTAACCCCAAAAATACTTGAGGAGAATTTCATGCTATTAGATGATACTGCTAAGGGATGAAAGTGACAGTTTTTCCATAAGCTGGTCCTCAATTCCCACCAATCACACCACCCCTCTTGTGTCACTAAAGTGAAGATCCAATTTTTGTCATTCTTTCCAGGAACATGCACAGCTACAATTATCTCCACAGCTTCAGAAAGTGTCTTCATGCTTGATGAGGAAAATTTCCCTGGGATTCCCATGAAAATTTGTCTCTGCTTGCCCAGTGAATTTACCCTTCATGATACCTCCTGTATTTATTACCTGTGAAAGAAAAACACTTTTGAAGGAAAGTACAGTAAAAGTTGATGTTCATTCCTCAGTCTCATGAATATTCTCTGAAAACCCATTGCATTAATATGTCAAGCCTTCCTAAAGAAAGCTGGCAAGACCTTCTGATGATTGGCAGCCTTTGTTTCTCAACATGCAGACTCTTACCTGAAAGACTAAAGAATAGGTGTCCAACTCCATGTGAGAGCTTCCATGCTTACAGCCTCTACCAGTGACCAAGCTTGGCACAACATCTAATGAACGTAGTTATGTGAAGCCCGAGTGGCACAGAGACTCAGGAGCCTGGAGTGGCTATAGGTTTCAGCTGGGCTAGTTGAGAAGCAGATGCTGCCAAGGAGAGTGCAGTGACATGTCTAACAACTGCAAGTTCCATCTTTTCTTTCCTTGTTCTCATCTCCAAGAGTAATTCTGACACCAGGGCAAATTCCTTCCCCCACTGAAGAACACAAAATTTTAAACAGTTCTCAAGTTCATCTTTTGTGTCTTTTCATCAAACTCCCATCAGAGCAAAAAAAATAAAATTTCTACTTTCTCTCTCTCTAAGACCAGAAAATGTTTGGTCTTTAACCAATGCCAGAGGCAGCTGCCTTTCAAATACAAATACAGTAGAGTCACTGTCACAACTATCTGCAAACTTCTCATCCTAAGTTTCAGTGCTCAGGGCACTCTGTGTACTCAGGGTCCTGTCACTGCACAAACTCTCCGACCCTGCTCCAGACTGACTGGGAGAAAGCTCTTTGCCCCAGTGTGTTTGCACATAGAAGTGGGAGATAATACAGACAGAGCATATATTTTAGTACAGAATTCATCTGGTGACACTTTAGGGATTGCTATGAATAAATGTTAATTCACAAGTGCCAAGTAGTAAAACTGGAAAATGAGGAGACAGTGCACAGCACAGCAGGAAATTTTTTTAAGTGTTCCACTGCTTATTTTGTTCCTTGAGAAGGTCTTTTACTGAAAGAGAGGTTAACTTACATGTGATTGAGTAACCCCGGGTGATATGTGTGTGTATATATATATATATATATATGTGTGTGTGTGTGCTATAAATAAAGACTTCAAAGATGAATATGTGTTTCTTTTTCCAGAAGATATTCCTCAGTTGATGTCTCTTTTCACAGAACCCACCTACACCATAGTGTCATTCATTTATTTACCTCCATTTGGAATTAATATATATATGGAATATCTTCAAACATAACTTATATGGAAGGTTGTCCAGTGGCATCAAACATAATGTTGGTAGTAATTATTTGGGTTTGATGGTTACAACTCAATTAGTGTATATTAAATGCTGTGGAAAGTGGAAAGGAATTCCATATTCTCAGGCACTAAGTGCTTGACTAGAAATGGCTTGAATCTACATGGCGCAGCGTTGGTGTTAGAAGTGTGTTGAGTCAAATTTAATTCCTGTCTTTGAAATCCAGAGAAATTCAGGCTCTTTTACTTTCCATGAGGAAGAAGAAACCAGAAGTGCCTTAAGGTTCTGACTAGCATCTTTCTTGGATATTTTGTTGTAGAATAAATTGAACCTGCTTTTTAACTCAAGGGTATCTTCCTTTGTGATGCAGATAAGAGGACAGCAAAGAGGGTGCATGGTGCCTTGGCAGTAGAGAACCATCTTGCTCTTAGTGGTCTTGGCTCTGTCTTCCATGGCTGAGCAAGAGCTCAGCCTCTTGTCAGTCTAGTATCAGTCCTAGAACAACAAAAGCCAGGAAGCCCAAGGCTTAGAGTTGCCATTCCTTCCTTATCTGGGAAGCTGATATAATAGTCTGGATTTTTGAGGAGCAGTTATTTCAGAAAATAACTGAGGTTTGACATTTCCCTTGATGTTTATTGAGTAGAAAGACAAAGATCATGGAAGACAATGTATTTTTGGTAATCTATGCACTGCTGTAGAGTTTCATACCAACTGCATTGTCTTCACTGGGCTTTTAACTAGATTCAAGCAGCATATTATAAAGAAAATATAAATTTATTTATTAACTATTATAATATTATAAATTAATCAAAGGATGTGGGGAACAACTGTAAACATCAGAAGTGGTAACCTTGGACGAGCAAACATACATGCAGTTCTCTAGCTTTTTCTGAAGTTTCACAGTCCTCTGGATGGGCAAAGTGATCTACTTATCTATGACCCCAAACAGATTGTGAAAAGAAACAATAGCACTGAAATGCTTTATGCACATGAAAAAAAATTAAGACATTAGAAATTGTTCTCTACATGTTATAATGGAATGATTGCTTCCCCTTACTTTCCACTGCACTGGGGAGATAGTAGCTGTACAAGAAAGACAATGTTTAAAGGATTTTTCTTTTTTGTGTTTACTTTCAAATTGCAGTCTGAAATGTTTCTTTAATTAAATCTGAAGGAAAGAATTTCTATTATTGATTTCCATAAAGAAGTTTCTGTTTGATGCAAGGAGAGTACAAGTCTTCTGACCTCTTCAGAGGCTAACTTCAGCCACTATTCCTGTATTGTCTTCTTATAATGCTGGACAGAGATACAAAAAAATGAAGTAAATATCACAAAGTTGTGGAGCTCCAAGTGCACAGGAAAATAGCAACATAAACTTCTGGCTAAAATCAACCTTAAATCCAAGCAAATGTAGCAGAGCAGAACTGAAACTTTTAGCGCTTTCCTGCCTGCCCCATCTTCTGCTACTACTTTGTCTCTCCCTGAGGGTATTGCCACCCCCTTGCCTAGCATTCTGCAACTGTCTTTTAATTATTGTTTTCAGATTCTCTCTCCTGATCTTGGCCAGTACTGGAGGGCCGGAGTTATAAATCAAGTGGGTCTCAGTGCTGGAAAATCACCTGAGAAACAACAGGGCTTCTGACAGCATAAAAAGTAGAGAAAGTGGATATTTTCAGATTAATTTTGCAGTCCCTGTTGTTGTAGGCCAAAGCTACTTGGACAGCCCACATAGCCATCTGTGTTTCACAGTGCTTACCTGAACTGAACTGTCATTATTTTATTTCAGGCTTATCATTAGCTTTGAGCAGAACATTGTCAGGTCTAGGAAGGGAAGGCAAGGACATAGCTGTTGGCCGAGTCTGTCTCCTGCCACCTTCAACGGAAGGGATGAACCTGTCAGGGGCTGGCTTGCCTCAAGGTATCCTGTGGCAGTTATTTGTTAGTCCTGTTACCACTGACCCGCTGACAGTGACTCCAGCTCCTGGTTATGGCCAAACAGAAACTGTAAATTAGGGGTTGGAAACTCAGAGACAATGATTATTTTGCAAAGAGGCAGCTCCCCAAGTATGTGTTTGCACACATGATTGTGATTTTGCAGTGAAAGCTTTCTCTGCCCATCATTCCTACTGATGATGAACCCCAGTTGTTAATGAATCTCTCAAAGATCTGAAATTAATATTTCAGAGACCTGCTTTGGGACGTTTTATATAATGGAATTTACAAAGGAGTGCATTACAAGAACTTATAGTCGGCAATAACTTGCAAGAATCATGCTTTAAAAACACAACTATTAGTCTAGTGGTGCCAAAATTCATTCATTCTTGCATAGTCTCAGATCTTCTTGCTGCAGCACATTCATTCTTAAATATCATACTCCACGCACACAGCCCAGTTTGGTATTTACATGATTCACACTGCAAACCAGTGCTCCTTGATACACCTGCAGCCTTGTGATTGGATTATTTCCCTTGTGAAAAAGCAGAATATGAAGTCCTTTAAAAGATTCGTGAAGTATGGCAAGTACACACTAATTTTATAAGAATGAGGGTGAAACAAATTATCCCTTACTATGCTGAGCTGAGTCCTTTTCTAATTTTTGACAATTTACATTTCTGAGCTATCTGATAAGAGTCCTCTTTGATTGGTACCACTGGAGCAAATTCAACTCTGAAAAATGTGGGTGTAGATCTGGCGTAATTCTGTTCTGAACAACAGAGATACTTCACTTGTGCTCTAGACCCACTGTTACACAGGTGATATGATGGAAAAAGACTAAGAGGAGAATCCAGCTCACGGAATTGTGATTACCAATGGCTTGACCATTGTACGTGTTTATCCCAAAGGGAATTACAGCTGGCGAGGCGATGGATCCATCGTATGAGAAGAAGGAGCCTTTTTTTCAGACTCTTTTTGAAAGAGGTAATCTGAAACAGAGACCTTGCTTAGAGAAGCACAATGCTGCATCTAGATGGGGGTTTTGGCATTGGTCCCACTCTGGCTGATGGAGAACTGGAGCACAGAGAGAAAAATTGCTGCTCGGTACTGGGAGGCCACAAGCAGACCAGGCTTTGGTTTGGAGTGGGAGACAGGTGCATGGGCTGTATTGGGAGGAAGCACTAAGATAAAAAGAGGTGTGTGCAAAACAACAGATTGGTCTTTTACGTACTGTTAGCTGAACTCTTTGCAGGGCAGGAGTATATGAGTGTAGGAATCAAGAAATTACTCTTTCACGTCAAGTCTCAAGCTGACATTTAGCCAAGTTTCCATTCTTCTTACTTTTCTCCCAGAACAAATTAACAACACAGTTATGTAAGTTCCCACTGGCCAAGGCTGGGTTCTACAAGCCCCTCTGTTGAGAAAGCTGCTGGCTTCCACAGGAAGTCTTAGAGGCAGCATGACTGTGTTTTAGGGAGGAGAGGAGCGATGCTTATCTGGAAGTGATCTAAAGCCAGCCACCAGATGACAGGTGTCCTCATCTTCCCCACTCCTTCCCTCCCCTTGCTGTGGATCTGCTTGTCAGTCAAGCTGTGATTTTGCCTTCACAGGCAGGGCTGGAGTGGGATGTTGCTGTATGCCCTCTCTGGCTCTCATTACTGCCATGTTGCCCAAGCCCAGCAGCTGGATTTTGGCAGCCTTCCAGGCACTTCCACTAATGTAACTCAAAGTTACCGCATGTTTTCTCAGGAGGTTCAGGTTGCTGCCGGACTCTTCAGGATACTTGCTTTTCCTGTCTACCCTCTCCAAGGCTTTAGCTTTAATTCTGGATAGTTTATATCTCTGGAGCCGCTAGATGTGGGACCCGTGTGCTTCCCTCTGATTATGTATCACAACAACATTTCATCAGAGCAAGGCACAGCTCTGGTGATATATGACACTAGAGTATCATCAGTCAGCCAGCACAATAATGATGCATTAGCGTAATATGCCTTCAGGATGGAGTTGTATTGATGATGTATTTTCGAAAAGATGGAGTCCCAGAAAAAAGAAACAGTCTGGAGCTAATTCAGTGTGAACACAGCCACCAAGAGCACACAGTGTGCAGCTGATTGGGATAAGAAGGATGACTTTACATTGCCCATTCTGACCCTGATCCTTTCTTTTTCTCTTTTAATCTTTCTTATTTCCCCCCTCCTCATTTCTCTCCTCCTCTAGCACTTTCCCCCTCTTACTCTTTGTTCCTCTTTCTCTTCTTTCTTGCATTTTTTCTATTTGTTTTTGGGAGGTTTTTTCACACTGGTGACTCTCATGGCCACTGGCTTTATTCATATATTCCTGTCTTTCACATTCTGACCTTGTGTCATGCTGTATAACTTAATATTATCCCGCTAGAAACTTTTTCCCCTCTCTGAGTGAGATAATATTAAGGTGACCTGTAAGTGCAATAGATAAAAATCTCCAGGCCATCTAGGCAGTGACATTAAAAATCATCACAACCCTTAAGTGATGGAGGGGGGGAAATCTTATGGGATCTTTCCCTGGCAAAGGCAGCAAATGTGGGCTGAGGAGTGGCTACCCTTGGGATTTCTCATAGCCTTCAGCTTCTGGAAGATGAGAAGTGTGTTAACCCATTCACACAGCTAACAATATTAAAACAACAAACGGCGCTCAATCAAACCCAGATTGTCATCTTTCATTGGATAAAAAGTAACCTTTCTAATAAACATTTCAACTAATAAAGACTACAAAAGTAATTAGACTATTAGCTTGCTAGCCCCTGACACCCAGACATTCATTTCAAAGTAACTTTCTTACAGTGTTTAGACCAAGGAAATTGAATGACGGAAAGATATTATACCAAGATGAAACATAAATAAAATTGGCTTCAGTCTCGTCTGGAATTCAGGCTATACATGGAACTCTGATAAAGCCCTCAGTCTAGTCCTAGCATGTTGTTAGCATCCACCTCAAGAATAGATGAATTCTAGGAATTTGATCCTTCAAAACTCTCAGATGTATATGCTGTGAAATTAAACGTTTTCCAATACCTTACAATACCAAAATATTTTGCAATAAATAGATATTCACCATGGAAAATGCAAAATACCTTTTTTGTCATTTGCAGTTAGTTCCAATTTTTATTTTTAGTTTACCTCTTGATTTATTATCACTTGTTTTTATTCCAATTACATTATACTCAGAGATTCCAAACAGGAAACAGCAACCTGTTGTGAAATGACCAGGACACACACACTTAAAAAGGTAATTTTTTTCTTGGCCACATCCTACACATGAAGGATTTCTCTCTATGCTTATAGTGAGCTAAAAATCCTTTGAAAAATCCAGGGGCTTGTAGCCCTGGTGGCTGAAATCATCTGTTTATTCATGTATAACTCAGGCACATCAGTATGCCTTAGCACTGAGCTGAACTGACACAACAAGTGTTGATTTTCCAAGTCTAGCTTGTGGCCTCACTGTTATAAAAGCTCCTAAGCAGGTCAGCTGTGGAAACAGGCAGAAAATGGACTGTACCCACTTCTGCTCATTTCCTGTAGCCTGCCATGCTCAGTGCAGTCAGGACCAGGAAGCAGTGACCTGCAAGCTGGATGTGGTTCTGCTATTGTTGATCCAAATTAATTTTCAGTTAAATTGTTCGGGTGGCAAACTGTAGTACTGCTGGAACGGATGTCTTGCTTTTCATTTAGTTCCAGCATGAGCTAATTCATTCTCGGCTCATCCAGAGGGAAAACAGGGTCATTTTGTTCCCATTTTACAGGTAGCGAAATTGAAAAAAATTAATTGACATATTCTGAGTCATAAAAAGAAGGAAGAGCATGAGTAGCTTAGGAGTCTGCTATTCTAAAGGACCAATTCTGCTTCAGTACAGGAAAGCCAATTCTGCATTTAGCTTTTACCCCTTCTGAAATACAACTTTTAAATATCTATTCATCAAGTATCAACATGAATAATCTTGCAATTCTTTGATGTTCTTTTCCCATAAACTGTCATGAGTTTCTCTACCAGTATTAGGTCATAAAGGTTTGGCTTGCACAATAAGTGCTGCCAGAGAGATGATCTCTGTTGCTCTCTAGCACCAAAGCTCTAATTGGCTGGTGAGATTGATTAACATGTGAAGCAAAGCTAAGGTCTTTAATCAATCTTAGAAGTCATTTATTGAGAGTATATGACAAAGCCATAAAGGTTATTGCAAATGACATATTTTAATATTAAAACCAGAACCTTCTGCCTTTGTAGAGGTTTGAATATGCTTCCCCCCCCTGTTTATAATAAATTAAGATTAAAATTAAACAGATACAAAATAAAAGGATGATTCAGGAATGCAAGCCTCTTTATCACTAGTCAGGAATATCCAGAGCACTGGAATTCCTTGCCCCAGAATGCCTCAGAGCCCAACCCAAGGTTCATTCACCCCAGCTAACACCTGCTATCACTCCGAAGTGGTTACTTATCATCATGTCTGATCTTGATGAGAAATTGGAAAACACTGTGCACGCTATTCTCATTTCTCTCTTTGTAGAACTAAGGTTGAATAAAGTACAGGTGGTTACATGAAATGTCTGTCTCAGTGTATATGGAAGTCATATGCTGAGTGCTGATCCCCTGTTCTGCAAGGCAGAAGGGAGCATTTATCCTGCATAGATATCAGATTCAGAATGGATCCTCAGGGAAAGTTGGAGGTTGTAAAGATAAACCTGTTCCTAAGTCTGAAAGCTCAGCCTGAGACTACACTTCTATGTAAGGAAGGGATATGCCAAGAAATTGCATAAGCATCTGACAGCTTGCTAGCTGGATGAAACAGAGAGACACCTCTTGGATGATCTAACATATAGATAGTTATAATTATGTTCTTCTATTTCTATCCACCTGTCTTGAAATTGAGTAACTATGCTGTTAAATTTGGATTGCAATAAAACCAGTCTTCTTAGCATTTACTTTAACATTTGCCTCATGTTAAGAGTGACTTTGGAGTACTAACTGAAAATCTTCCCATTGTAAAGACTTGGTAGGATGGAGGGTTGGTAGCAGGATGACAACAGGTTAGGTAACAGGTGATAGCTTGGACTCGATGATCTCCATGGTCTTTTCCAACCTTACTAATTCTGTGATTCTGTGACTTGACAAGCCTCAGAACAGAGTCCTGAACCAACATGTAGAATTATCTAATTGGCAGAGCTGTACAGGACTGCTTAGTGACTTGTAGTTCAGGTCCTCAAGGACGCAAAAAGATGATGTTCATTCCCCCTCTGGGCCCAGAGCTCATCCAAAGGACCAGTGCAGAAAGTAATAGCCAGGGTAAGAATTTACTGGTAGTTATCATTTTTCCAAATATCACATTGTTCTGACTACAGATTTTGTACCACAGAGTATTTTGTTTGTTCAGCTGCTCTTCAGGTTCTTTCCAGTCACCTCAGGTGAAATGAAAGGCCAGTCATATTCAAGATGAAGAACAACTGTTATAACAAGGATTTCCAGGATGGTTCAGAGTAAGTCCAAATTCACCCCCAAATGCAGATAATATGAAACAAGGAGCAGCCAAGTGTGATTTTCACATATCTTGCAAAGTTTAAGGTATATAATTCCATTAAAATTGCCATCTACATTGTCAGATGAGGAAAATGAGGCAAAGAGAAGCCTACAATTACTTTTTCCTGTGACCACACAGAGCATCAAAGGAAAACAAAACATCTGAAATGCAATTCCAAAATATTCATCATGAGACCAACCTCCTTTTTTTTAATATTGCAGTCATTGACACATAGAGGAATGCACATCCTCAGCACTGAAGCCATGCACATAAGTGAGGATTTCCATGAGCAATTGGGTGACCTGGTACAAAACCAGTTAAGTGAAAGACTCTGGTGCTGATGGCCAGAAAGACAGTGTTTGACCTAAGAAGAGTAAAACCCACGCTTTATATTTCTCTTACCAATGTAAAAATCTAAAAAAAAAAAAAAAAAGCTAGCAACAGAAAAGAAAGGAGATGTGAAGTTTTGTTTCTAATGATGGAGTCTGTATGACCCTTAATGACCTCCTCCCATCTTCAGGATCTCAGTGCCCTGAAGAGCAACAGATGCGCAGCTGGTGAGGCTAAATCAGGGCCGTCAGCACAGCAAGACAGGTAGGGAAAAGAGGAACATTTTTTTCAGATATTAAGTCTGGTATTCTGCTTTTTATTTTGCAGGAGTGTCCATAATGAGGGAAGTGTGCATACAGAAATTAGAAATGGGAAAGGCTATCAGGTCATCTTGTCCATCTTCCTCACAATGAAATAGGTTCTGAAAGAAACACAATGTTAATGTGGGGCCAAGGAACAGAAGAGAAGGCAGGAATGAAGTGAAATAAGTTCCAAAAGCATTAGTGGTTGCTACATGTAATACAAGTTAATAAATAACAGCAAGGCGGATGTGGATATTAATTTGCCATTTAGATGTGTGTGCATGTGAAGTTATTAATGACAGATAAGTTCTAATATATCCTGTCAATGTCCGCAGTAAAACCCAGAAAGAGTCTTCATTCAGTAGGATAATGAGGCAGTCAATGCATGATCCAGCTTTTTGACCTGTACTTTTTAGTGTATTTAAATAGAATAACTAAAATACATTAACTACAGCTGATATCCAGCAACTAAAGGGAGAGAGGGAAAGGAAGATGAATGCCTTTGCAAGGAAAAGGGTTGGAAACATTACTTCAAACTTCACACTATGCTTAAGAGTGACAGCAAAGATGGTGGAGAGGTTGTATTACACAAAATACCGTACTCTGAGAACATCTATCATGGCACAACCCTTGCTGCAAATCTCACCATGGAAGAACCATATCCTAATCTTGTTCATTTTACCAATGTTTGCTACAAACTAGTGTTACCTCTCATGGAACAGAGAGCTGCTGGCTGTTGTAGTTTAGATGAGCTGGGGCTCTGTGCTGGAAACATTCTCAAACAGACATGACAGTAGTTCTATCATAAGCAGAGAGCAATTTGTGACAGCTAGACAGCATCCTACAGGCTGGTTCAGCTCTTGCCACCTCTCAAAAACCTCCTCTATACAAAAGACAAAATACAAACTCAAAATTTGGTCATAGCATTGCCTCTACAGTCTGTGACTGTAGGTGACACTGGTTTTGTAAACACAGAAGCTAACAACACTCCTCATGCTTCATGGTCTTAGAAACTCTACCTGGGACTCATTTGCAGAGGTGGTGCTCTCACTGGCTAAGTATCAGACTGCAAGTAACTCCATGGTCTCAAAGTGCTTTGTCCCAGCATCCATCCCTGAACATGTTCTCCAAGCAGATGGCCTGACCTTGGCATGCACCATGACAGCCTGAGCACAGCAGGGCAGGATCAATTCCTCTGGCACCACTGGGCTTATGAGACAAGAAGGCAAATCCCATGGTGTGTGAACACAGACCATGTTCATTGGAAACAAATAGCACAGATATAAAACCTCTTGTGTTACTGGGGACAGAAAAAATAAAGACAAAGAAGAAAGATGGAGATCACTGGCCACTAGGAGAGGCACATAATAGTTCTGTAATGAAAAAAATTGTTTCTACAGCTTAAGACTGTCTAGTTCTTTTTGGATTCAATCTACTAGATGATCATTCCTTCTCATTCTAATGTTTATAAGGAGTTTGGAGGAAAGGAGGTGATTTTTAAATCTCATGACTGACCTTCACAAAGTATTTACATACAGATATATTTAAAATGTGCATAACATCTCTCCTGTTTGCCAATTTGTCTGGCTCAGTAAGCCTCTCCTGCACCAGTCCTGATTCTGTCCTGTCTCTGCTGGCCCACCAGTGGGATGTGGTTTTCTTCTTGGGGCGTTGACTCACCGGGGTGTTGGGGCTGCAACACTGTGGGGCAGTGCCAGCACTGGGGTGCCAAAAAGGTGAGGTCAGTGCAAACCAAGGACTGGGCCTTAATTCTGAGGCACTGATCTCAGCTTCTGTACCAAGAGATGGGAATCTCTCCAAAGAAGGAGTTAACGAAGGTAAATCCCAGGTAGTTACCAGGATGTCCACCTCTATGCATCAGGAGAGAAAGCTGCAGATACTAAAATTGTGGGTTTTAGGACGGTAATAATTGTCACGTGCCTTCCTTGTAAGAGGAAGGTGGCAGGTGAGGGACCAAAAAGACGTATTCCCAGCCTTTTCTTTCCCAGAGAGCTGATCTAACACATTTCCCATCATCTTGCAAGGGTTAATGAGAAACCTTTTCCGTGCCCCTGACTTTGTCTTCCCCCCTCTCTGTATTCTTGCTTCCCTTGCCGGATCCATTTGCAAATGATATCACTTGTCTGCATATTGTCACTTGCCGCCTGCCCACCCATTTATCAAGTGTCTGCAGCTCGGTGCAGGCTTGCCCTGTCCTCCTTGCTCCATTGTTCCTTCTGACCCAGGGGAAGCCGCGTGTGAGCGGGGAGGGAAGCGGGGAGGGGAGCGGGAAGGGGAGCGGGAGCTCTCCCGCAGCCCAGAGCCGGCCGGGCCGTGCGCGGCGGGGCAGCTGGGAAGGGACAATGACACGGGGAGACTGACAGCTCCCCCTCCCCGGCTGGCATTGACAGATGACCTTGCAGGGACGGCAGCCCTGGGCCTCCCCACAGACATTAGCTGATATAATGGGCTAGACTGGACATGCCATCCTGGGAACGTAGGAGGCAGGGAAATCATCCCGGCTCGGTGGAAATAAACTCCGTCATTTACTTTCACAATAGGTTTTCCCTCAAACTCATAAACTTGTTTCTCAGTAACCCTAAAGCAAAATGATCATGGAATTTGAACACAACATTTACCAAGTCCTAATGAATAACATAATTATCACTTTATGCAAATCAAAGCTCATTTGCATCTGTGAATATTTAACTATTAAAAACAACGCTTTGATCTTGAATAAAAATATGTATATCACATAATCATAGCCTTATGGAACATGAAAACTATCTTTTTTCTTTCCTTTTTTTTTCTTTTATTTTTAACTGTTTAGCTTTGCTGTGCTTGGTTTTGCTATTTGAACCTTCTCGACGGGGACTCCATCTATGGAGCTTCTTCCCTGAGGATGTCCACTGGGGTCTCTCAGTGGCTGTCATCCCAGCTGGGCACATCAGGCCTTTCTCTTCAGGTCACTTCATCATTGAGCACGGCAGCTTTCCTTCATTTTCCTGTTGTTTTGCCCAGTACTCTTTCATGGCAGGAGCAAACCTGAGCTCTGGAACCCAGGTGAGCTGAGTCCTCCTGTGTCACACACCACTCCAGAGATGTTGCCCAGAGATACGTACTTTATACATTAATTACAGAGTAAGGGAAGAAGTCAAACTCTGCTTGCATATTTAAATCAAGCCACGGTAATGCAGATTTTTCTCTTAGGGAATGATTACCAGGGATCACAGAGGAAGCACGAGCCTTTCATGGGAGATTTCCCCACTAAAAGCTTTGAACCTGGTTCACAGAATAGCCCTGTGAAGGATCACTTTGCACCAAGGGTCTAGAAGTATGCCTAATATCACCTTAAAAATGCTAAGAAGCAGCTCTCAAGATTCAAGCCATGCACTGTGAGATGTTGAATGATAAACCTCCTGTTTTCATACACTGGAGCTATTATCACCAGTTGTCATGGGTTATGCTTCATTAAAAATAAAAATTAGATTTTAAAAAAATCCCTTCACTTTACAAAATACCTCTTTTCCTTCAAAGCTATTCATAGATTATTAAACCAAATGAACTAATAAACTCATAATTCCCCCAAAGGCTGCCATTGGTTATAACCCTTGATGACAATGGTAACTGGTAAGTGGCCTCAAATGTGCTTACCAAACAGGAGTGGGTAAGGAATATCAGGCCATGGATTGCCCTTTAGTTCTATCTGATGGCTTAATGTGCCTTGCCAGGGATATGAAAGAGTGGACCCTCCTCTGCTGATAGAGACATACCTTCTCTGTTCCCCCGCCCCATCCACCCCTCGGAACTCCAGGATATCAGTTATTGCCCTGCCCTACCTGCAGTAATCTTGTACACTAATGGAGCCAGACAGAGACACAAAGCATGTCCTTGACAATAACTTAGTGAGGATGTAGGTGTTCACTTAGGGAAAAAAAAAAGGTTCTAGCTCTTAGTTCCGACCTCTGTTTAAGTATTCTGCCCTAATGTAGTTTTTCCTGCAACAAGCCTTGCTACCCATGTCTCCCTCTTCTGGGTAATCTTGACTGGACTGAAAAAAAAAATCACACTCAAAATTATTTTCTTTTTTTTTTTTTTTAGGTCTAGGATTTGATGAAAACAATCCTTTTTCAGGTCTGTCTGAAGGTGACCATCCTGAACACACTCTAAGAGTCTGTGGGTTCAAGTGCTTTTCCATCTCTCCAAAAACTGAACTTAGGTCATCCCCATCCTGGTGGAGCAGAGTAACCGCTGAGCTGTTGCAAAAACTGGGAGTGGTGATGAAGGAAACAGGTGGTAGCACTTGCACCTCTTCTGATATTTTGTAAGCAAAGGCTGGTGTAGGAATTTAACTCCAGGACTGCTTATAGTGCCGTGATTCCCAGTTGGACATCAGTGACTTTAAAGTCTGCGCTGTTTTGAATTTGAGTGTTGGTTTGAACTTTGCAGTTTGGGCTTCAGTCTAGCAAGTGCATATTTTAAACAAAGAAAACATTTGGCAAATAGTTGATTCTGCATGCAGGCAATGTCCCTCTGCTCCACACAATTTATTTTTACAAGGGTCTGAGGGAGACACATTTCTCTAAAAATAAAAAGCATTCACATGAGGCTGAATTATTCCTTCCCAAACACATACTGATCTTTTGCTTGTTTTCAAGCACGCTATCAAATTATAACAACAAAGCAGCACTGTACTCCTTAAGTTAATGAGCCTACGGCTGCACTACAATCTTACCCTTTCCAGCTCTGAGACACACTCGTTACTCCTCTATTGCTTTTGTCCATCAGAACTGACATCGTGACCCCTGACCTTTGAAACTTTACAAGTTACTGATGGCGTTTCCCACACGCTGTGTAATATCGCAAAGTGGAGCTGATGCAAAAGTGGAGAAGAGTCATTTGCTAAGGTTCATAATTATTGTTATTAAACTATGTAACTTCTCTTTGCAATAAGTACAGGAAGATGATTTTATTCAAATCACCCAGAATCTCTTTACATGTGTAGCTTAGAGTTTAGTGATGCTCAAGAGAGAAACTCTTGTAGGTCTGTGGAAGGAATTTGTCACCAATCAAATCAGAGTAGGATAATGAAAATGAAACCAAATCTTAAAAAACATCACCTCCCCACACCTCTCTTCTTCCCAGGCTCAACTTTACTCCCAAATTCTCTTCTTTCTCCCCACAGTGGTGCTGGGGAACAGGGAGGCTGCAATCAGTTCATGAAATGTTATCTCTGCCGCTCCTTCCTACTCAGAGGGAGGACTCCTCACACTCTTCCTTTGTTACAACATGGAGGTCCTACCAGAGGAGACAGTCTTTCACAAAAATCTCCAGTCTGAGTCTTTCTCATGGCCTGCAGCTCTTCCTGAGCTGGTCCGATGTGGATCACTGCCACAGGTTGCAGTCCCTCAGGAGCAGGCTGCTCCAGCATGGATTCCCCAGAGGGCCTCAAGTCCTGACAGCAAACCTCCTCCAGCATGGGCTCCTCTCTCCATGAGACCACAGAGCCCGCTAGCACCCTGCTCTAATGCAGTATGCATGGGGTCACAGCCTCCTTCATGCATCCACTCTGAACCTCCATGGGCTGCAGGGGCACAGCTGCCTCACCATGGACTGCACCATGGGTTACAGGGGCATCTCTGCTCTGGCACCTGGAACACTTCCTTCCCCTCCGTCTGCACTGACCCTGGTGTCTGCAGGGTCACACACATTCTCACAAACATGTGTTTGTCTCACACATTCTCAGTTCTCTCTTTGTCTACAATTGTTCCTGTGCAGCAAACGTTTCTGCTTCTTACATACATTATGCCAGAGGCATCACAACTGCCTTGGCCAGTGATGGGTCTAGCTTGGAGCCAGCTGGCATTGCCTCCACTTGACATAGGGCAAGTTTCTAGAGGCTTTTCAGAGAAGCCACCCCTATAGCCACTCTCACCACCAAAACCTTGCCACACAAACCCAATATACAGAATATTTTTAGTAAGTGACTCTTCTGTTTACTTGCCCAACACAAGAGAAGCAGAATCACTCTGCTGGGTCATCTCCCTCCTTCAGTCTGCAGGTAGTCCCTCAGGAGAACAGCCAGAAATAACCACCAGAAATTTATGCTTGAGCATCTTGATTCAAAACATGTAGAAAACCAGATGAAAGAGGATGTGAATTCAAAGCGTGTTTGTCATTGCTCCTCTTTTTCCCAAGGTATAGAACAATGAGGCCCAGATGTTATGATTGGAGGAATGCTAAAAATTTCATGAGTTATTCTGCAGGCAAGAAAAGCCTCAAAAGGTCAGGCCAAACAGGCTTAGGGTTTTGGTGGGGCAGGAGCTGTTCAGAATGAATCTTTTTAGTGTGCAGTATCCATTACCAATTGATGTCAGAGATCTTCTTAGAGATGGATCATTGAATGTTTTTTCTTAGAAGGCACAAAAATATCCATGGCAAAGTTTCTACACATGTATTTGAAGGGAAAGTTGGAGTTATGGAGACGACTTCTGTTTTGACCAGCTAAGAATAGCAAGTTCAAGTTTTATTCTGCTGTCTTTCTTTCCTATGGTAGGATGATTATCAATTAAAAAAAAAAAAAAAAGCAAGAAAAAAGGTTGGAAACTATGCTGTGTAAGAAAAATCTTCTGGAACTCTATTTCTGGACAATAAGTGAACTAACCCTGCTTTCATCTAGTAGCCTGCTGTCAAGTAAGCAGGTTTGAACAGGCTCGGATCTAGTAGTACATAAAGTGCCGTATGTGTCGGTCTGTGTTTCTAGGACAGAAACCCAGTTAAAGTGAAGTTCAAGGTTATTCCCAAGGCAGAACCATATGGATAGTTTGCAAAGAACCACTAGCCTCCAGCAGCTCCCAAAAACTGCTGTGTTTGCTCAATACCCAAACTGCAGGCACACTGCTGTCTCCTGGCTCAAGCAGGATTTTCTCTTTTTAGGCCAGAATGTTTCCCATATCATAGGGGTTTCCCGCATTGATGTATCTACATGCCAGTGGCTGCAGTGGTGGCTGCAGGAGCTTCTGCTGCTCTGGGCCATGTCTGAATCAGGACTCCACCTATGCATTCTACTTTAACCTCTCTTTTGGCCTCCCCAGAGAAGTTTACTATCCTTTTCCTCTGACATCCAGAGCTGTTTTAGGAAAATACCAACCATGTCTGATCGTCTGAGGTAAAGATGCAAGGGTCAGCATGGCCTCCTCCAGGAGTGGGAACCTGGACCCAGCCCACGATTTTGATGGCTCTTCTGCACACCCACGACACATTTCTTCCTTAGTCATCCCACTCACCATATGGCCATTGACAGCACATCAGCCCTCCATTCCTGAAGCAGAAGGACCATACACCTCAGGAATTTCCCCTGTGCCCTCCACTTTAATATCAGCACACCTGCAAATGTCCCTTCCTTGGTGCAATGTTTCCCCATTCAGAAATCCCCTTTCCAGCCAATCCTGCCCTGATCATCTGTCCAGTGTCACCCTCATACCCCATCTCACACTACCCACTGTCAGAAGAATCTACTGACATACAGAAGACTGACCAAAAAGAAAGAGGCAACTAATGTCCTGATCTCATTCAAAACAAAATGGAATGTGGAGCAGAGGGCTTTTTTCTTGGCTAACTGGGGTCATACAACAAATGTGGCATCTGCACCATTTGCAACCATCTCTATTTCTTTTCCTTTCCTATGACAGCACTGGAATAAGTTTTGGAAAGTTGTTCTGTGCACCAGCAAAGCCAGACTGTGAATAAAGAAAGGTGAAGATTCCCCAATGCAAACACCTTTCTCTGGCTTCAATATAGCTGTGTTGATCTTGTTAATGATGAACCTTTCCTGGCCACAACCTCTGGTAGGATTAAAATCAGGGTTTCATGTACTCAATTTCCTATTATTTCTCTTAAGTTTGTCCATAAGCTCATACAGACATAAAGCTTTCTTGCTATATATATATATGTCAAGTAGAAATCCGTTCAAGCAGAATTCCCTTAATAAAGGTTAAAAGACTTGCAGTGAAGAGATGTCAAAATACAGTAGCTTATAATAGCCCTCAAATATGCAGTTTTATATATTTACTTTATGGAGAGGAACCTTGGCATGTATTTAATTAAAGAAATGGAGCCTGCAGGAGGTCTTGGAATGGAACTCATATTTTGGTTTGGGGTGAATTTCACAATCTACATCATGGTTTTATTAATCTCCCTAACCATGAACAAACTCCAGCCATTTATGTAGAAAATGGGAAGGAAATAAAACTTAGAAGGCTTTGGAAGTGGTTTTAAACATAGCAGGAGAAATTATAGTATTTAATGTCAGAATACAGGCAATTATTACAGAATAAATGGCTGCATGCAACAGAAATAAACTTTGAACCAAGACGACTAATTGATGCTTCAACAAAGGAGACATTTTTATGAAACAGAAATTCTGAACCAGGCTTTTAGCACTTTTGTCAATTAACCAACAATAAAGGTTACAATCAGCACTGGGAAAGCCTACAATATAATTCCTGTTGACATCATCTTCTTTGATTAAAGCTGGAAAGGTTAACCTGAAGACCTGCAGAACAGGAACCCAAGAACTAAAGCTCTCGTGAGCTTCCTAACATCAGCTACTGGATCCAGGAGAGATTACAGAAGTGTGTCACTTGGTGGATGATATAAAACCATGGCTCATCATGGCAGAAAATAGTGCCATGTCAATCTGAATGTGAGAGGACTTGTGAATCGCCTTTTGCAAGAGGGGGAAAATCTGGTCTTGTAATTCAAGTGAAAATGGGAAATGCACACGTAATACTATGTGTGCAGGACCAGGAACATCAGTGGGGAGCAACATTGCAAACTTTGCATCTGAAGACTTCTTCAGTCATCAATGAAAACTATCATTCTTCAGAAGGAAGAGAATTAAGACCTCAGTGGGGCCAGACAGGATGGTCCTGGGGTATTATAAGGTAATCTGTGACAGGGGGCATGCTGCTATAACCTCTGGCTAAGGGGAAAGGGTGATTCTGTTCTGAAACAAAGTCTAATGCTTTCCTTCCCTTCTTTCTTCTTCCTGAAATGCCCGGGCTAGAGGAAGAGAGACCAGAGCAGTGAAAGCAGTGACATAAAATGTTACAAAATGTGACTAATTTTATTTGTCAGGGAGGCTCTGGTGTCAGAGTCACAGGTCTGAAAACCAAGCCAACCTTGTTATTTTTCACTGCTTTCTTCCTCCCTGCTTCTACTTTTTCTCATAAGAAAGTGGAGGATAAAATGTGTGGGAATGGGGATATTTTCTACTCAAGTAAGTGTACTTTACGTGCAAGAAGGCAGAATATAAATTTCCATGGCAAAATAAAGAATTTGAGACATGCCCCATGAAAAACCAACCTGTTCATTTAGAAGAAAAAGCCTCCAAGAATTATATTTATCTTTTCCTGTCTGATAACTGAAAAATTTCTTGATCTATAAAGAAAGAGTCATGTACCAGTAGGAGTACAAGCATTACATCTTACCAGTTCCCTTCAAGACTCATAGCAGGAAGTATAAAGCAGACTGAATTTAACATCACAAATACCTTAAACATGTGATTTTAGCCAAAGGGAACTCACTAATGAAGATCTGAGACAAAGAGGATCACAAGGCTCAATTAATTTTATGCAAGCTTCAGCCAGAAGTACTGCTTTCCTCACTGTCCAATAAGTTCATAGTTGAGGTAAAAGAATATTTGGCACCAAAAGAGGAAAACCACATTGCTTTAATACCAAACTTCCACCTACACCAGCGTATACTGGAATCCTCAGCCCTGGGTTAGAGACACAGGCATCCCAGGGTGCCAGGTCTGGCATATGGGGAGAAAGTAAATCTGATGCCTGAGGATGGGATTAGAGAAGCTGAGGAGCAGAAAAAGAAGTTGCTCAAGCTGATGGATAAGAAATGTCTACAAGAGGCATGAATGGTGTGAAGTATTTAGTGGAGAGGTAATTAAATGGAGGCAGTTATAGCTACTGCTGGGAGAGAACGTGGCACCTATCTCCTCTGGAAGTCCTGGCTGTAAATTCCATGCCAGAGATAAGAAAAAATGCTAACAAACAACTAACAGTTATCTCCTCCATATTTTTTCCTTAGCCACATAAGATATAGGAAATTGCTTTCAAGTCTTCCTCCTCTCACTCACCCACACATCTGATTAGAAAGCAGATTCAAACCTTGGTCTACCATTGAGGAGAGTGTCCTCACCACCACCTTCTCAGGTATTTGGGAACAGGACTTTCCTAATGTACTCTGCTGAATCTGATCTACTTTGTCATAGCTAATTAAATACCTGAATTCAATTATAAACCAAATCTGACTCTCTCACCTTTCTCTGTAAATCTAAAGGATGAGGATATACCCCCAGAATGAGAGACTCAAGTTTAAATCGCTGCTCCAAAGAAGGTGAGCTCAGATGGCTATGAGGTTTGAAAGGACTAGTTCCTAGAAGACCTTATGGTATTTTCCACTCCACTAAGCATGTTCAGAGTGTGCCAGGAGGTGACTGTGTTTTCCTGTACCACAGCAGTATCATGTATATGTGGAGCATCTGTCATAGGTGCTCATATCAGTAGTTCTACTGATGCTATCAATGGACATCTGATGGGTCACATACATGCCCAGGAAATTTAGCTGGAACACTGTTCCTCCTCCTGGATCACTGCAACTGTGAGGGTGCTTGTGCTCCTCACTCCACAATAAGTAACAGTGCCAGGAAAACATTTTGCCAAGGATACGAAAAACTAACTGTTCCTCCACCTACTTTCAGTAGCAAGGGGAAGTATTAGACTTCTCTTAAAGAGGAGAAAATGCATGGACATGAAAATAAGGTGGGAGGATGAAACCTGTCTGCATCAGGCATCCTCCTCCCTCTGGTACTACAGATGCCCTATCAAGAGGAAAAGGTTGTGTAATGAAAGAAGTCTGCCTACAAAGCCTGCTGCTACAAGAGTTTGCCAAGAAAAGAGATTCTCGAGACAGTGCCTTACAACAGCCTTGGAGTGAGACATTGCAAGATAGAATGTCAAAGCAGGATCTCTGAATAACAATCTAGAAGGTGTTGAAAGGGTAGAAAGATCCCCGAATCAAGGGAAAAAGCAAATAATGGGACATTTCTGGAGGTTCTCTCATTAATGCTACTGTTAATAATAACAGCAACAATAATAATAATGAACTTCTCTGGTATTCAGTGCCATGTCCTTAGGTCCATCTGACAGTGATTATGTGACCCATATGGCTGACATGACAATGTCATAAATGTGATTGATACAAGTGAACAGAGAAATACTGTTGCTGCCCACTACTTCCATGTTGTCCAGGTGGTTTTTGTCTTGCCCTGTATTTGTTTCAATTCTGTTATTCTTTCAGGCAAGACCTGGATACACATTGGCATGAAGGAAGGAAAAATGAGGTGTTTAAATACTTAGCTGCCTGCTGAACTGTGAAATAAAATATTCAGCCCTGGTTTGATTCAAATTTTTATTAACAGTTTGAGACTGCCAGAGACAGATGCCAGGAAGATGATCACTGTTCCCAGTAGTGGCCAACTTCTGATACTTCACTGATACTTCTGGAACTGTTTGTTGTTTGTACATACATGTGTTAAGTATAAATTGCTCTCTTCCCTTGAGCACTGTGATTCACACACTGATGGTATCAAGAGATCCCACTGCAATGAGGGCCCACGTGGATTAGGGACACTTACTGTTGCACTTGTTCTCTCTTTATGGAAGAAAAACAAAGAGATAAATAGCCCTGTGCCCCCTTTAGACACACAGAGAGCTGAGATACAAGTGAACAGACTTACTCAAAATGCCACAGGCAATCCATGGTGGGGCTGGGAACCGTATCCAGATTTCCTGAATCCTCTCCAGGACCTTAACTTTAAAAGCGCCCTTTCTGACTAACGAGGTATATCAGACAACTCATCAGACACCTATATGTACATCTGCTTACCCTCAGATTTGTATAGCTCTGTGGTCCTGAAAACTAGTTTGTTCTCTCCTGCCTCGCCCACAGAGATTTGATAGGGTGGTAAAACCAGCTTAAAGACTTCCTTTGTTCTGATGACAGGCACTGCAAACAGCAACTCTCCCCAAGCCTCTGACCTTGGTCGTGAGCTCCTGAGAGATGAAACAGCTGTCTGGTGGGCTAAATCCTTATGGAAACTTCCTCCCAGTTTGTGCCATTTTAGGTTTCTCTTGGAATATCTGTGCCTGGATGTGTTGTCTTAATGAAAGCAATGTAGGCAAACCAACGAAACAGCCTCATCAGCAGTTCTCCAAAACCACCTTACCTGTAGACAGAAAGTAGGCAGGACATAATCTGCTAGACAGAAAGTGCACAGATCTCAAAGAGAAGCCAACAGCTTGGAAGTTGCCAAAAATCATTGCCAATGTCTGCAGTTGAGGGTAGCGTTACCTTACTGTCAGTAAATTATTCCAGATTAGAGAGACACCGACTCAAGAGCCATAGGAAATCTCCAGGTGAATTGGTTAACCTTGGCTCCATTACTCAGTCTCCATGAGCAGAATATCTGCCTTTCCATTTCCTTTGAAAGCAGGTGCTGCAAACCTTGTCCCTAAGCACAATCGAAGTCTGCTGTGTTGAAAAGAAAGTTGACAGAGGTAGCAATAGGCATGACAGGAGCATATGAGACTCCTTAAACTAATCGTTAAAGCTAGGATCAAGAAAGCAAGTGCTTACAGGTGCCTCTGTCAGTCTTGTCAATCCAAGAGAAAAAAAATGGAGATGGGGGGGTGAACTCCTGAAAAAGTAACAGCTGAAAAGTGAGGCTGGTGTGATAAGATGGCAATTCCCAAAAAAGGTGATTGAGGCAGTAATATATGCTAGTATTAACTAAAAACATGAAAAGCACATAAGGAAAATGTTTTGAAACTGGCAAACCTGAATGGAATTTAAGAAGGAACCAACAGTTTTGAGAGATTTGCCTATTATCACTGAAAAAAACCATTTTTATTCAGACTAGAAACATAAATAGAAGATAAAGGTTCAGAACTGCTGCAGCTGGTGACAAAACTTCTCAGTGGCATCAAGACTTCATCCCAGGAACCTTGTCACAGGAAAAGAAAATGCCACTGTTTTGATCAACTGAAAGTGTTAAAAGTGGGGAAAGCACAAGCTTTTCGACTATGCCACTGTTCCCACTGCCCATGGGTTTTCTGAGCTCCCCATAACACCATCATTTCCAAAGATTTGGATAGTACACAGATACATCTGCATTGTACATTATAGTGCTAAATGAGCTACATCTAAAAGAACTAGCTTGAGGACGAGAAGTAATCCAGACTTATTAGCATGGTGTTCTACCCATGCTAATTTATTGTGCTAATGTAGCTATACCACTTCTAGGTATCCCTGAACAACACAGTGTTGTGAGATCCAGATCTGCCAAGAGCACAGATGTGTCAGTAGGTTGAATGAGGAAGGTCTGAGACTAACAGGTTGGTTGGTAATGTGAGGTACACCAATGTAGGCTATTACTTTTTGCTGCTTTAATGCCTTCTAATTTTTTTAATTAAAGCTTGGTTACAATATCCTGTAGGGAAATATCCCTTACTGCCAAAAAGAGCAGGCCAAGAAACCTCACAAGCTCTTTTGTGGCATTAATGTCTATTACTCTAAGTATCAGTCCAGCCTAAACTTGCAGGAGAATAAAGCTACTATACTCCTACCACAAAGATTGTTTTCTTTGACTGTAATTGCTGTTTTTCCATATACAAGGACCAGATAATCTACTTGCATTCAAAGTGACTTCTTTTATATTAAGGGAAAACAGCAGCAAGAAGAAGGGGGAGCAGGGGGAGAGGTGGTACAGGGTAGTGGTGATGGAATTAAAATAAAATGCAAGGTCTCCAAGACAGATCAGTATGTATGTATTCCCTTCCATGGCAGGCTGGAACAGGCAAGAGGTGAATGGCTACTGCCTTTGCATACATGCAAAATTTCTTTGAAATTTCACATGTTGCTGGCAGGCTTAACCGTGTCCTTTATTACATGGGCCTTTCACTGCTCCCAGTCATTTGGCTGTGCTGATATCAAGCCTCACAAATGGCCGAAGTCCAGTGAGGTACCAACCAGATGCATCTTTGCACTTGAGATCAAGACAGGCACCTAGCTACACAAAGATTTGGTTCTGTCAAACTAACAATGCTGATGGTGCTGCCTCCATGAGCGCCCTCTAATACAGTTAGGTTTGAACTTCCCCACCCGATCATGTCACAGTGTCACAGTATTAGCAAGGTTAGAAGAGATCTTGGAGATCATCGAGTCCAACCTGTAACCCAACACCAACCCATTGTCTAAACCATGGCACTAATTGCCTCATCCAGCCTACTCTTAAATACCTCCAGGGATGGCGACTCCACCACCTCCCTGGGCAGACCATTCCAATGAGAGATCACTCTCTCTGAGAAAAACCTCTTCCTAACATTCAGTCTAAACCTCCCCTGGCATAGCTTAAGGCCATGTCCTCTTCTTCTGGTGTCCTCAGCCTGAGAGAAGAGATTCACACCCACCTGGCAGCAACCTCCCCTCAGGTAGTTGTAAACAGCAATCAGGTCACCTCTGAGCCTCCTCTTCTCCAAGCTGAACAACCCCAGCTCCCACAGCCGTTCCCCATAGGGCTTGTCCTCCAGTCCTTTCACCATCCTTGTTGCCCTTCTCTGGACCCTCTCAAGCAGCTCAATATCCTTCTTAAACTGGGGAGCCCAGAACTGCACACAGTACTCAAGATGTGGTCTGACCAGCTCTGAGTACAGGGGAAGGATAACTTCCCTTGTCCGACTGACCACACTGTTCCTAATACAGGTCAGGATGCCATTGGTCTTCTTAGCCACCAGGGCACACTGCTGGCTCATATTAAGTTTTCTATCAATCATTACTCCAAACTCCCTCTCCATTTCACCACTCTCCAGCCACTCATCCCCCAGTCGATAGTAATGCATGGGCTTGTTATGTCCAAAGTGAAGAACCCATCACTTAGTCTTGTTAAATCTCATACTGTTGGAGTCTCCCCATTTCTCTAGTCTGTCTTGCGCTGCCTCTTGTTGCACATTGAGAAAGTAAATCATGTGGGGAAGAAAAGAAGCATCTTGTTAGTACTGTCTCAGTAGTGGTCAATGGCCAGATCCTGTCAATGTCGTTGTAACACAGCACTAGTAACAAAAAACAGAGAAATAACTCAAGCATGGTAAAACTTTTGCTGGCCTAAGTTTAGGGGTTGCTGGCCTTGGGGAAGGCAGAGGGACAGGGCTGCCAGCAGCTGCCAGATCCCCACTGGAGGTAATGGCAGTTGTGTGAGAAAGCGATTGATCTGCAGGGCTCAACACAAGAGCAGCAACCTGATTTATAGTTATGTGGTCACATTAGATAAAGGAGCTGTGGCCTTTTCCTTTCAGCATAGCTGTGGTTATCACTTAATTACCCCCGAGAAGGTGGAAAGCATTTATACCTCAGGAAACTCTTGTGTCTGTGACTGTGAGAGTAGAAGTGTGTTAGGCAGCAGAACTTAACTGCTAAGAATTAATTTTATTTTCTCTGAGGCTCAGCTCACGTTTCCACCCCACACGCACGTATGCTGCGGCACGCATGGACAAATACATGCACGTAAATACTAAACAAATACACTCACCTTGATAGCGTTATTGAATATTCGATATGGTCAGATTGCTGAAGTTAAAAACTCTACAAAGAAAAGAGTTTGCAGATTTCTGTCAGCCAGAGATCTATTACTCATGCTCAACCATCTGGTATTTAATGAGAATATGACAAGCTGATTGTTATTTTTTTTTTCACATGGCAAATTGAAAAATGCGACTTTTTGATCTGTATTTTAATTACACCCCCTCTGATCTCTCTCCGTTGCACTCTCTTAGTAATATGGTTTTGGAGAATAGACAAACTGACTTTCGCTATTAGCCCTGCCTCTCGAATTGGTAAAGAAAATTTAATTTCTTTATATTTCTCTGCTTTACCTGTGTTCTGTGGACGTTTAAGGAAAACTCTTTGTCGCAAGTAAAGAACTAGGAAAGAGCTTCCAATGAGAGGTGAGACTGCTTGACTCAGCAACCACCTTTGGTCCTTCACAGCTCCCTGGCACCCTGCTTTTGCCATCCACTGCATCTCTCATGGGAGGGGAGTTATGTCACGTTACGTTTCATGTGACAGGCATTGATGCTACGTATCTAATAAGCTCATAGTTTTGCTTAAATATTGGTAACATAATTTTTAAAAAAACAACAAAAACAACCAAACAAAAAAAAACCCAACAAAATAAACTTTGTTGCCACAAAAAGAGGAGAAGAGGTTACAAGTCTTAGAAACCAAGATCTTTGTCAGATTGACCCTTCTCAGTTCATAGCATGTCTCTGCCTGTTTAGTAGGGCCTCATGCCTATAGCTGCAGCTACATCAGACTATATATGAAAGCCCGACTTTAAAGGGACTGGACCCAATCACGTGACATGTTTTTGTCCAAGTTCCACTATCATGTGACAATCTACAGTAGATTTATGAAATTAAGCACAGATGGCTACTTTGTTTTTGTTCTTTGAACTGACAGCTGCTGGTGTAAAAATAAATTAAATTAAATTTCATATAAGTCAGACTTTGAGAGGGTTTTTTTTGTTAAATAATCTTTAAGGTCTCGTCACCCCCACACACACTTACATATATTTTAATGTTTTACTGGTTCTTGCCTTCACCCCATGCTTCTGGCATACCCCCAGGAGGCTTCCCCAGCCACCCTGGCAGTGACCTCCCTCTTCATCTGGGTACACGTCTCCCAGGGGACACTGGAGATCCAGCCCCGATCTCTGAACACATACCGAGTGACAGTGGGAACAACTTGTGTCAAGCCTGGCTGGTGGTCATAGCAGAAGCAGGGTCTTTTAAACCTACTTTCCATCAGAGAACTTAGCTAAAAGAAGGGAAAACCCCATGAATTTGCCACCCTGAAAGCCTGCGGGAGAGTATTCCTAAGCCCTTAGGAACTGTCAGCTCTGGAAGGCTGCATCTGCCAACAAAAGTGGGAGGATTGTTAACAACCAAGCTGCTAATAATCCAATATATAGGGAAAACCAAAGGAAGTCACTTCCAGGTAAGGAAAGTAATGGCAGGTGCATAAAAGAGAATGAGCCAACTTTTTAAGAAAACAATGTTTCAGGATTAGCCAAAGGGTTCTCCTGTATTCACAAATCTCCACGGAGCACTTTAAAGTCTTCTGTGTTTGTATCATTTAAAGTGCTGCTATTTTAGGTCAGTGTAAATAAGTCATGTGTGCCGTCAGCCTCGTACGAGTGCTTTCTGCTGCTTAATAATACATGTGCTCGTCCATTATAGGGGCTACGTGGGTATGTGTTGGGATCTAGAGGCAGTCATGCAAAGATCCTGTCTTTGCATGGCTGCTTAATGCTCTGAGTTAGGGCATAGGCTATATACTTGGGATGACCTAGAGCAGGACAGAGGCTAAACAGAGCTCTGATCACAGTGCCCAATAAATAATTCATAAGAAACTATATCATGGTGTCACTGCTTTCCTCCTCACCTGTGCCATCAACCCAGCACTGTTGCCTTTTATTTTATTTATACCGAGATATCAGGGTTCTACATAGCGGGGGGTTAATTGACCACATCAGATTTCTGCCATTTCAATTACATCTCAGCAGTTTGCTGGGGTTTGGTGGGCGTTTTGGAATTATAATGTCTCAAGTTCCTTCGTGGAAATGCTTGGCACAAATTATGCTGTTCAGACACAGCATCCTACAGACCACAGCAAGCAGAGCATCTCAAGCCTGACAATCCTTTTGGATACACATAGATGCTGAGCTGCAGCCTCAGCTGTAGTTTGTGCATCCAACAGACTCCCATCCCTGTGAAAGGTATTCCAGTGATGAGTCTCAAGTGTGAGTAGGACATTGCAAAGCCAAGATATCCACTGACCCGGAATTCTGGGCTTCTGTACTGTTCACTCCTTTTTGTGTCCCCACCTTCTCTGGGTCTCTTTTTTTCCATTTAGGTACCATATTCATCAGTATGGGAATTCTCATTATGTGTTTATCCAGAAATTAGCACTACAGAGTCCTGTTCCCTTTGGCTCTCTAGGCAGGACAGCAGAAAACACAATTAGTTTCACTAAATGCCTAAATGGCACAATAGTGTCATGCAATAATAGCCTGAATACAGGACAAAGAGCATGAACTTTCTAGATCTCAATCATTTGATCATTTTGCAAAGTCACAGTGAAATGTAGACATGATGGCAAAAAAGTAGGCCTATCCATGATACATAATTACTGAGATAGTGCTTCAAGAGCACTCTGGTGTTGGGAGGTGTGAAGTCTTGCTACAAAACCACCGTGCCACAGTTTCTTCAATACATCTGCATGTTGCTGCATCCAAGCAGGTAGACATCACCTTGAATTAGAACTGGGTTCTCATATTCTGAGCCAACTGTTTACCTTGAAGTTTCTGGGGAGAAAATGAGTTAAAGTGCCTGTTTTTCCTGATGGGTATCTGAGACCATTAATAAGGTTGAAATTTGTACAGGATTTTGCTTGCGCTTCTGTGATTTTGCTCCCAAAGAAGTCAATTCAGATTTGCCTTTCCTCCAACAGAAGAAAACTTCAACCAATAAAAGAGCAAACTACCCTACTGGAAAAGCCGAATCTCTAAGTCTGACTTGCTGGGGGGGAAGATGCCAAAATACTCTTACAAATCTATGCCTCAGTACAAGTGTCAGGTTTGCAAGGTGCAAACACTGTGCTTATGAGAAAAAAATGAAGATAGTTTTGTTAGCAAAAGACTTGCCCAGTCACACCTCCACAGGCCTCCACAGGCTACTGAAACTGAGCACAATGTCTGTGAAATTAAGAGCTGAAGAGAGCTTTTACTTTCGTAGAAGAAAGTGAAGAAAAGAAAAAAATAAATGTAGTTTAAAATGGTCCTTTACTTTCCCCTTCAAATGTTGCAGTACTGATTTCTTTGACAGAAAAATAAGTATGTGTGTGTATCTATATGGTGAGTCCTAAGGAGAGGTTTAGAAACAAGATTTTTGATAGAAAACAAAGGCACATCAGTTAATAAGTATGCAGTAATGTTGAAAGAGCCCTGTAATAGTATTTCTCATGCATATGTGGGAGTGAGGGATTGTAAGAACAAGTGGTGGCTGGTTGCCTGGGTTTATCAAAGCCCAGTAGGGCAGGATCACCTCTTTGTCTTTGCTAGGCTCAGAGTCATCAGTCCCTCCTGTTTCTTTCCCGAGCTGTGAAAATGTCAATGGAGAAACTCCTCCTCCTCTAGCAAACCCCAAGAGCCGCCCAAGCCCCAGCTCCAGGCAAGCACCCACCACGCTGTGCAGCTACCTGGGGCCTGGGGGAGCCAGCCAGGTTTCACCGGCTCTGTGGGGCAGAGGGGATGGGCAAAGCTTCTGGCTGGTGGGATCCCACAGCTGCCAGGGTTGGGCTCCCTCCGGGGCTGGGCTCCCTCCGGGGCTCGCAGTCCTCTGCAAAGCAAGTAAGGGCAGGCCTTGCCCAGGCACTATGGGAAGAAAAGGGACTTCATGCTGCCTCTGAGCAGGGGCTGGCCCCATTTCCATGCTCTGAGAGGGCAGCGCTGGAGGCAGCTTTGTTTTATGGCTGAGCTCACATTTGAAACCACAGGTTCCAGAGAGCCTTGAGCCACAAGTGTGTCCTGTTTTGCAGGGCTCCTGTTGCTTGCTCCCCTTCCCACCACTCCATCCACTCAGTCACAGATCCCAAAGACACTTTTTTAACAAGGCAATCCCCAAACTGTCTACCCTATCTCTTCAGCCTCAAAACAAAATTCTGCTGGAAGGAAGCACTGCTGATCTCCAGCTCCCTGAATCTGCCTCAGACCTCATGGAACCCCCAGGAGCTGCAAGTGACCTCAAATACAGCCAGAAGGAAAGGGCCCTTGCTGCCTGCTGGGAACAGCACCCCATGGAGATCTGTGGGTGACTGGCCCAGTCCATTTGCAGAAAGACACAGCCTGTTAGATGCTGTGTTGGGAGGCAAATAGGGCAGACAAGAGAAATGTAGATGGAGATGGCTGGAGTGGCAGGGAAGACAGAGGGTGGCTGGGGGCAGGAGGGAAGGGGGAAAGCTGGAGGACAGGGAGGAGAGTAGAGAGGGTGATAAGGTAAAGGATGATGTGGAAGACATAATCTAAGGCAGAGATGTCCAGAGCTTTCAGGCTGGGAACCAGGTGACTGAAGATGATCTTGGGGAAGCAGATGCTTTCCCCACACCTGCAGCATAACCCCCACACAGGTGTTACAGCAGTCACCAGCCCCCTGCCTGGCATTCTGGATCAGTGCAGGCCATGCGTGGAAGGCTGGGCACCACAGCAAAGAGATGGCAGAAGCATTGCTTCATACAGTAGTGTTGACAAACTGGAAACTGAGATTACCTCTTTACTTGGAGTGATGCTGGGACAGAACTGGGGGATTATGCTGCTGGTTTCCCTAGCAGGACCAGAGCTCTGAGCTGGGGCTGGGAATTCATAGAGCCTTACCATGGTAGAAATAAGTGATGGTTTGCAAAGGCATTTGTGCAGCTCTGTGACCTTCCGCTGGAGTTTAGGTAGGGACTGTGGGCAGAGCAGTATTTTCCCAGGTGTGCCAGTATGCTCAGCATGAGGGGCAAATATTTCTCTGGCCTCCACCATGTTTTTTTCAAAATTTATTCTACCAGAAACACCCAGTCCAGGAAGTGCTGTAATGAGGAAACAAAGACAAGAATCTGAACCAGGTAAAACACCAAAGGACAGGATTAAGCACAGGATTTGTCCCGGCTTGACAGTGCTACTGTGCTTGTAATTAAAAGTCTTTCTTCTTCTGATTCCAAAGATAATCATCTAAGCGTTGCCAACCGTAATCCAAATCAGTCTCATATACCTGAGCCTGCATATATCCTGGAACAACAAATACCTCTGAGAAATAGATACCATTCTATTGCTGTCAACAAAGGATCATTGCTAGTGGCCACCATTAATTGTTTGAGTGTTCAGCTCATGTTTATTTTTTGCTGCTGCTGGACATAACATCAGACACTGATAGCAACCTTTACAATATGTTTCTGGCATTGCTCGGAGAGCTCACTAGCCTCAAATATTTTATATCATGTGAGATCATTTCAAAGGGATGGAGAGAAAGGAGATTCCTTCTTCTCTGTAAAATTTACTTCATACGTGTTCCTATAGCTTAGGAAGAAACAGAGAGTATTGACAAAGTAAAACAGAGAGTTTCTACCATGGCAAGTAAGGAACCAGGTCAGTTAAATGACTCTCTTGAGATGCATCACACATTAAAAGGATGAGGCCATGCCACACTTTCTTCCAAAGGGGTACTTAGACACTGTACTAGATACATGCAACATGGCCCATCACACATTTTTAGGAAAAACAGACACATTACCATATACACACTGCTTTCAGCATTTCTAAGGAGAGCAAGCAGGGAACCATTCTGACAGGCGAATCAGTAACTTCCTCACCACACAGAATCACAGAATCACAGAATTAGTAAGGTTGGAAAAGACCATAGAGATCATTGGGTCAAACCTATCACCTACCACCTGTTACCTAACCTGTTGTCATCCTGCTACCAACACGCCAAGCAGGGTTAAGTTGGTGGGAGGCTCAACAACAGCCAGGACTGGCCCGAATGACTTCTGCCCCTGTGCATGGTCTGGGATACTTCTGCCAGATCCTGTTTCTTCCTCTTGTGCCAAGCATCTCCAGGGGAATAGGTCAACTCAATTTCCTAGAACAGAGACATATACGGTATTTCTCCTTCTTCTCCTTCTGCTGCAACCTATGGGAGTTGTCATTCTTCCTGCACAAGAAAAATACAGTGAAGGGAAGAGGCTCAAATCCCATGCACGTTTAGGAAAGAGCTTGTTTCTAGTCCAGGGGAGCAGAATGTCAGCCCTGCTGCCTCCACTGGAAAGAAAAATCCGCAAGGTTACCACAGATTTCACTGCCTTCAGCAGCTACTGTTAAACCATTAAAAGCTACTTCAAATGTATCAAACTAAAAAGTAGCCCTAGATTGGCTCATGGTTTCAATACAGATTAAGAATTTATGCCTGTCAGCCCAAAGTTTGTAGTAAGAGATGTTTCTTAGTGACCTGGGAGTAGGTATGTAAATAGTGAATTAGCAAAATGTCCAGATGACATAGAATTTTTTAGGTTACTCAAGACTATGGGGAGCTACGACATGTTCCAGAAAGACTTGACCAGACAGCATGATGGAAGATGAAATTCAGCATAGACATGTGCAAGCTAATGCACACTGCAGGAAATAATTTAAGCTTTCATACATGCCAAGGGACTGTGAATTAGTGATGAGTGGCATTATGGTGGACACACAATGCCTTCAGTGAAGCTGGCTGCAAAACGCACAGCCCAGGTCAGCAAATGGATGAGGGGAAATTCAGCTATGTAAAGGTGAGTGGGCTGGTACTTACATGGGAGAAACCTTCTGGGTCAGGCCGGAATATAATTTAAAGCTACCTGGGAATGAGGCAGCTCTGGAAACAATTCTCTCACTTTGCCTCAGTGAGGTTTTCTGAGGCTTATGTCTTACACACTGAGAAGGTCAGAATAGTTGCCAAGTCTTATGAAAGTGCTGGACCTCACTGAATTCTTGTTCCATCAATGAAGTCCTTGAAAAGAGACAAATATCCTGATGAAGACTCAAGCTTGGCAGTTAAATTCCCATGAGCTGGAATTAGAAAAGGTGCCCCACTTAAATGAATAGATTGCATAAATTGTATTTGGAGGTAGTTTCAACACAGCTGGTTCCCTGAGTTTTGCTGTGAATGAAGCAAATGCACCTTTAACATAAGGCACTATTGCAGTATTACCAAAGCTGACCTTCCCCTGGAGTGGGAAACAGAAGACCTTTTTGGAGGGTTGGTTTGTCGCCTTTTTTTTGTCCTGTAAGACAAGGGGCATAAAACAATGGCTGGGAATGAAAGTCCTGTAAATTAATTTGTATTATAATTTCTGCAGTGCCTTTGTATATAAATGGAAGTTACGTACATAATTTATGGAGGGTGGTATATGTGAATTGGAGTCTCAAACCCCCTCAAACACACTCACTCAAGCATGATGTGTAGCACTCTAACACTCTCAGGCAGTGTGCAGACCTCTATAGTAAAAAAAAAAAATCTCTAATACTGTGTGTTACAATAATAAATGCAGGAATTAGAGGTTTTTACCTCTCTGTAAATAAATTATGCATATGTAGTTTTAAATTAGCCAAATTAAATGATTAAAGACACTCCATTCCTTCATAAACTTGTCTCAGGAGTAAGGAATGCAGCATACAAGCAGTACAAGCAGAGGTCTCTGGTTCCTCTGAGCCTCGCTGTTTCATTTGAAGCGATCTGAGATGCACTTCCCTTTCCTCACAGCTTTGCAAGGACAGAAGGAGCTTTATTTTCTTTCAGCTAATTATTTTTGGATAAATGCAAATCTTGAGATTAGAAGCACTACTTTTGCTGACATCCCCTTGTTGAGATGGTGCTGGTTCTGGAGAAAGTACCATGTGGCTCGTCAGAAGTCAGTCTGCCCACAGTGACTAGTTCCAACACTTCTTCCTCTGGACTTAGCCAAGGGAGTCAAATAGGCACAGCCCTTCATGACTGGGCTGGCAGTGTAAGTGCCCAACATTCCTGAAATGCAAGTCCACAGTGCCTTTCATGCACAGAGTACTGTTGTGCCATTCTGTCAATGATTTGTTGTGGTACGTGGCACTGTGATACATGGTACTATGACTCATACTTGGCTACAAACATTATTGCCAATCTTCCTGTGCGAGGGAGTTTAGGCCACAGCTCAACAGACGCATTTCTTACTCATTCCATCAAATGGCACTGTAGCCTTAAGCCTAAACTTGCCAGTCACAAGAAGAAGAAACCATAGACATTTGAAGAGTGTTTCTTTCCCAGTATTACCAGTAGTGTCCTACCACCATATTACCAAACAGTGCCTGACTCTCCGACATACCTATCCTATATACCAAATTAGCTCAGTTCTTCTAGGGAAAGTCTAAACAGTATCTGCTACTCTATCAGCTCAAAATGTCATTTTATAGGTGGAGAAGCAGGCACAGAAAATCAGAGCACTTTTCTCAAGGTCACAGGGTAGGATAGTGGAAGAGCTGGGACACTTGGCTATCACTGGGGGTCCTGCTGCAGAGCGACACACAATGGTGATTTAATCAGTTGAGCCACTGCAAGATACTGTTTCAACTTTACTCAACACCTCCCTGGCACCCAGACAGCTCAGGCATTTATGGATCTTAAAACTGCCCAAAGTTGTACACATAACCAAAAGGGCACACTTAAATCTCCACGTTAAAAAAACAAAACAGGAATGCCCATCCAATATAGACTTCAACAGGACTTTACATTTTTCTGCTAGGGAAGAGTACATATGCTTGTAATTTTGTATAAAAATGTGTATTTTAGTGGAAGTCTCTCCACAAAAATCAGCTCAAATGCTGCTGCTCAAAGCAGTGTGAAAGCAAAAGGAGTTTAAGTGAAGGCAGTGCGGGTATGGCACAGTTCACAGAGTTTGCTAGTGTTCCTCCTTTAATTTCACCTCTAAGTACAGCATACTGATACGTATGTGATTTTATTCACTGTATTTTGAGCATATTTTCCCTTCTTGTTATGAAACCAGCCTGCATAGGTTTCATACATGTTGCATATAAAACAGAGATGTCTCTGTAACCATTCTTGGTGTTTTGGAGAAGAACCTCGTTTTCAGCAGTGGAAGCTGACTCTTCACATCAACAGGCTTTGGGGAATCAAGTCGTAAGCATAGTGGGATCAAGAAACATAACAGATTTCGAACTGCAACTTTTTGAGTTTATGAATAGGATTATAGATAAATATGAAAAATAATATAATGAGGGAATTAGATTTACTAATCCAAAGCCTCTTGACCAAGGCATGCCACCCATTTTAGGAATTAGGGTAACTTCCAAGGTAACTAAATACTGAGGTTTCTATGATTCAGACACAAGGCAGTTACAACAGACTCAAGTCAAAATGAAAATAGTTGTTTTGAACTTATTAAAAAAACCCTATTTATTCATTCGGTTAAAGCTTTGGTAGGAAGTAGGAAGAAATTTTATTCTCAGAGTGCCAAAAATTATTCTGCTTGATCATAACTAAACAAGGTTCAAATTGCTTCCAAAGTATTTTTTAAATGTTATATAAATCTGTCATTGAGATCTTTACTGTAAGTTTCTGAGTACAAATACAGCCTCATCATGAAATGAAGATTATTAACTCACCTTGTTTACAGCAAGAACCAGGGGTTTTGGATATTAATGGGGCATATACACTGGAAAGAGTTGTGTTCTTTCATTTAGAAATCTTCTTTTCCAGAAATTGCTGCAGAATTGAACAGTGGAATGCAACATTCACATGAACAATGACAGGCCATTAGGCTATGAGCTCTTTGGAATTTGGTTCTGGTGTGATGGGTTGCCTATTTGCCATGACCTCCAGCATCTGTTCAGTACAAATAACTAGTGCTGTATTTTCCTTTTCCCACTTGTTTGCAAAACTTAGTAGTATGTGTTTTCAACGTCACAAAAAGCTGCTACAAATTGACATCCATGTGTGCACACCAACACCTGTATCACATGACTATGAAAGCTTTTAAATCACCTAAGTTCTTGGGTTTGTATTTGGATTCTCTGTGAGATACATGTGAAGCGCATATGTGAAGGACAGAGACTATCACATCTCTGATGGCAGGTATACAGTGGGGTGGCTGGATGGAAATGCAGGAGGACTCAAGAAAAAGTTGTCTGAATTACAGAAGGCGAAATGTCTGGGTCAGGGTGGCAAGGCTGCACTTCTGCTCTATATGTGTGTGATTTGGCAAAAACAGACTCAGATCAGATCTGATCTTAGTTGCATGATTGACAGCTATGGCATTATCTGCAGGGTAGCTTCAATACAGCAACACAGAGAGCCAACCGCGTATCCTGGGCTGCATCAAAACCAGAGTGACCAGCAGGTTGAAGGAGGTGACTCTCCTTGACCCTGCTCTTGCGAGACCTCACCTGGAGTTTCGCATCCAGCTCTGGTGCCCCCAGCATAGGAAACACGTGGACCTGTTGGAATGGGTCTAGAGGAGAGTCACAAAGGTGATTAGAGGGATGGAGCGCCTCTGCAATGAGGAAAGGCTGAAAGAATTAAGATGTTTAGCTTGGAGAAGAGAAGGCTCCAGGGAGACCTTATTAAGGCCTTTCAGTACCTGAAGGGGCTTACAAGAGAGCTGTTGAGGGACTGTTTACAAGGGCATATAAGGATAGGACAAGAGGGAATGGCTCCAAACTGAAAGAGGGAATGTTTAGATTACGTATCAGTAAGAAATTCTTTACTGTGAGGGTGGTGAGGCACTGGAACAGGTTGCCCAGAGAAGTTGTGGATTCACCACCCCGGGAAGCGTCCAAGGCCAGGTTGGATGGGACCCTGAGCAACCTGGTATAGTGGAGGGTGTCTCTGCCCACGGTAGGGAAGTTGGGACAAGATGATCTTTAAGATCTCTTCCAACCCAAACCACTCTATGGATCTGTGGTTGTGAAGGCTTGCACAGAGCCTGGTAAGAAACCATACAGCTCTGACACAGTTTGCAAATGTGTCTGGCCTGACACTGCCTGACTGAGCAGAGGCATTTCTTTCAGACTCTTTATAGATGTCAGCCTCAAGAATTGCCCAGTGCAGATGATCCATGCTCTCCTGAGTGTGAAGATATTTAACAAGAACATAAACACAGTCCCTGTCCACAGTAAAAATTGAAAGTACCTGGAAAGACAAGTTTTGATTCAACCCAGTATTGGCAAAACTGAATTTGGAGCTGAACTTCACAAACTTTTCAAGCAGTTCTGTACTGTTGTTTTTCTAAAATTATGACTAAATGTGAAAAGTGTGGAGTTTAGCAATCTCTGTTCCAAAAAAATATACTGGAGAACATATCCCTATTTTTATCTATGTAAGTAAAAATATTCCAGAAGACATTAAACTTGACTACAGAATGTCTTGTCAGAACATGGCATGCTGCACACGAACTTAGGGAAATCAAAAAACTACCAACACTGGACTTAAAAAACAAGAAAATTTATCTACAAAAAAAAAAGAATTGAAGAAGACATAACAATTTCAGGCAAAATAAGTTAAGATGATCACGGAGCTCTTATGTTGTGCTCCAACATACTTGCTAAATGGGATCATGAAACCTGAGAACTTTTTAATGCACCTGAATTCAAAACCAGACACCTAGAAAGAAGAATACAGACTCCACCTGTGGACTGGGGAAATTGTGTCATCAACAGTATTGATTGAAATGATAACCGTGGAATTCCATAAGAGTGTCAAAGTAACATTAAGACAAAGAGGACTACTGAAGCACTTAGATATTTGACCAGACAAATGGCAATTAAAAACATAAATACCACCATAAACAGTCTTGGTGTTATGAGCAACAAAGAATATTTTAGTTGAGGAATCTTTGAAGAGCACTGAAAAATTAGAGAAACACAGAGGGGACACCCGAAAAGGACTCTTAGGCTGGAGAAAACTTACAGCAAGAGGCCACGTGGGCCTATCTCATCAAAAGAAGAAGCCTGGAAGGTAAACTTGACTATTCCATAAAAGCATATTCACAGAGGAAAATTTCCAGGGACTAGAGAGAGAGCTTTTGCATCCAGCAAAACAAGGTACTACAAAATCTACCATTAGGACCTGGAGCAGTAGGAAAATTTTGTTTTTGAAATAAGAGTCATCAAATATTAAAACAAGCTGTGAAGAATAGCAGGATAATCATCATCTTTTTCTTATCATTGTATCAACATTGGATGCCTTTGTCTTGGACAAATGGACTCAGTGACTCAGTGACATGGTCTAGGCGATGGGAGGCTTGGATGGATGAAGCGTGGTGCCCATGGCTCCAGGGTTGTGGGTTCCATCCCTGGGTGGTCGTTTGCTTGGGAGTTGGAGTAGATGATCCTTGTGGGTCCCTTCCAACTTGGAATATCCTGTGAACTTGTGACGTTATGGACATATACCAGATAACTGTATTCAGCTGAAGGGGGTCAGGGTCAGTGATCTAGTGATCCCCTCCGGTTGCAAGGTATAAATCTGGAGTTGGTGTGGTAACTGCTAGTTCTGGAAAGGATATATCTAGTAGCATTTTCTTTTGCTACTGGACTTTTTAAAGGATTAGGATAAGGATCTTCAAGGAAAGAGTTTCCTAAATCTGAAGTTTCCTAAGCTATTTGTTCTACATTTTCATTAAGTACCAGTAGTGTAGACTCTGCCTCCTTGTGCTTCATTTGTCTTCTTCATGGTCTTTTCGGCTACCTGAATCAGGCCTCTTCAGCTGTGCATCTAGCTGATAGCAACTTACTGGGTTATATCTGGAAGACCTCTCACTCCAATATCATCCACGATTCATAGCTTGTTTCTATAGGTGTTCCTCTGCAGTCCAGGGTTAGCTAATGAATACTTCGATTACAGCATTTGTGAGAGATGATTTAAAATTTTTCATTAAAAATGTCAGTGGAAGTCCAGTCTTCCTATGCTAAAAAATTTGAAGCCACTGCCAACATCATACATGGTTGATATTAATTAAAGTGACAGCACTTGGAAAATGACCTTTAACAAGTGCTTGTTCCTAGACTAGGTCATTACTAGAGATTACTGAGCATTTTCAATAAAACTGAAATGTCTGACTCATCTTCAAATGTGAACAATGAAAAATAATGGAGACTCTTCATCTACCACTTCGACTAGCCTGCCCCACTGCAACAGAGAGCTAGTAATCCCTATGTATCATTTGCTCGGAGCAGTCGGAGAAGGGAGATGATGAACTTAATTTTCTCACTTGCAAACCGAGCCTTTCCTTTGCTGCACAGGATCAGGCTTGGGAAGATGGAAGAGAACCATCTCCGACAGAGTTCCTTTTACCAATGACACATAGGTCATGGGAAAGGGAAGAAAAGCAAGCTTGCAGTCTGTGTTGTCGCAGGTAGCAGCCATGTCCAAAATACAGGCAAAGTAAACTTTAAGGAGCTTCACTGCTGCACTTTACCCTGGGCAGTACGTTCCCTGCACCACAGCTTTCCTTTGGGGCAGTGAGACTGCAGTTGGCTGTGATCTGAGCTCCCTGATCACATCGTCCACCCTAGTTTCTTCTAGGGTGCCATCCACCTTACAACACTGGAGTTTCAGAGCGTGTTGCTGGAAGAAATCCATTTGGAGAGACTCTGCTTGTACTTCAGTCACACCAGACCTCATGGAGTGCAGGAAAAAGCTGAAAGCCTGCCACACACCATGCAGAAGAAAGGGCAGTGGGGGGCAGACACTCTATTCCAGTACTTCTGGACAAGATGGGGTGAGCAAACCAAAAATCTCCCACCCAGTCTCTGTGTTGAGAGAGCAGGGCTTCCCACCATGCTCCACAGCTAGTGGGTTCCACCAAATCCTGCAACTTGCTCCTTTCTCTGCAAGCCATTAAATGAAGGTTCTGGGCATAAACCGTGCTGAGAAATTATGCTGCAGTTTAAGAGATTTGGAACAGAAGGCCTGCTTAGGAAGCAGTTTGAAATTATTGAGAGCAGCACTTCACATTTCCACAGCAGAAGCCTTTATAGGCTGGAAGTCTCAAACCTTGATCACTTCCAATTGAACCACTTATAAAAAATCTGCACTGCTGGAATATTTTAAATGACTGTGTGCAGTGTGTACTGACTGAACATTAGGGGCTTCAATTAAATAACAGTTCAGAACATAATGAACTGAAAAATTTCACACTCTCTAAAGTGAGATAAGTATGAAGTGAAGAAGAGAGAATTAAAAAATAGTGCTCCAAACGTGGCACTAGCCTCTGCCTGATGAGATTCAGGCAGAAACACAATAGAACAGTTTGTGAGTTGGGGTACTATGTTTGGTTTGGGGGGTTTGTTTGCTGACCCCTCAGGGAGCACAGGTTGAGGTCAGGTCTGTTTTTGAAAAGGGTGACTACTTGTAATTAAGTTGGAGATGCACCTACTGTCTGGGCTTGGCTTGGTCATGTCTGAAGTTAGGCACTTCTGGAGGCAATTAGTTATTAAATTAGCTGTCCCCTGCTGTGGGCTGAGTGGATAATCTCAAGCCCCAGTCCAAGATTCTGACCTGAGATTCAGCTAATGGTGAGTCCTCCTGCAGTATTTGCATTTATCAATGAAATAATCTTCTCATATGACCCATCTAAACCAGACAGATATAGTACAACATCTGAAACTGCTTACAGGTACAGAGAATGATGCAGCAAAGACTGTCCATGCTGTCTGTTTTCTCTGAAGGTCAGTGAAAGGAGAAAAAGGAAGAGGAAAACTAGAGAACCTGCATGACAACATGAGGCACTTGCTCCAGAATACTGCAGCTTGCCAACGTACTGCATTTTGGTAACCACTGACTTCAAACTAGGGCTATTCTCCCTTTGTTCCATGGCTGGCTTGTTAGCTTTGGAGGCAAATCCCTTTACAGACTTCCATGATCTCTGAAGCACACTTATTTGGTTTGAAATGGAACAAAATGAGATCTCATTCCAGTAAGTACCGTATTTATCCTGTTATCAGAAAGGGCATGGGTGTCTTTGGAGATCTTGCAAATATGAAAGATGTTAAAAAAACCCAACAAACCTAAAACTCAGGAAAATTGACACACTTCAGATTTTTAGGCCTATTAGGTTTAACATTTCTCTGTTTGAGGTTTTAACTGCCTCATTACTATTGTTCTGTCTGCACTATATCAGTCTTTCAAGTATCTTGGTGCCACCTGCTCAATGCATGTCCTCATATTTGTAAGCGGTGAGGTGTTGTAGCCAAATGCCAGCTGACCAAAGCAGCTGTACTCTCTAGGAGCCCATGAGGGATGAAGATGATGGACAGCCAAGGCTGGTATACGACTCACATACTGCATTTAACTTGAACCTAGACCAGAAGTGTCCGAAAGCTGAAAATCATGGGCATCTTATTTAGTGGCTATTTCAAATCATAGAGGGTTAACTCAGTTTGCCAGCATGGAGATATCAGGTGGGAATCAGGAGCCTGCATTTATTCCAGTTTATTCCAGTTTACCTGACATAAACCCAGCATATGAAAAAACTGAACAGACTACAAAAAACACTTATAAGCATATGTAGTTAGCTTAATGATTTAGGAGTTCTATAAAAATTGTAAGTGTGCTCTGATCTTCAAAAAAAGGTTTTCAAATAAAATAAAATAGGAGGAAAACTTATGCACACTTCCTCAAGTTCCATATTGCCAAACTGATGAGTCTGTTATCAAAGACTCGGCCTGACCGGTCTTTTGAGGAATGTAGGAAATCCAGCCCAGACCACTGAAGTTCCATTCTGTAATGCATAGAAAAAGCATCAAAAGCAATGCAAAACCATTGCTCCTTAGACAACCACATAATTACCTGCCCATGGGATAGGTTTCTACCTTCCCCTCTCAGTCTAACTCTGCTTGTAATCTTAGGGCTGAGGGCTAATTGTCATTTTAATTTTGCCTATTTCCTTTAACAGAAATATGAAGCATTGCCACCAATGCTTTGCCTTTTCAGACTCCTGAATGGTGGGTTTCTTGTTTTGTATGCTGTAGCATAAAGTGTCAGTGGTCAGCTATGTTTTATTGAGTCAATTTGAGGTTCTCTGCCTTTCAGACTCTGGTCCTCCTATGTAAAGGAGGATGAATGCGACTGCTGCTGGACCAAAAAGTAACTTTCCAATTCAGATCCAAGTTTGTTCTTCACTTTGCAGCAACATTCATTCTTGACAACTTGTACCAGAGAAACAAAAAGCTATTCAGATATTGCTATCTCTGAATATTCAATCTAAACATTTCAAATAAATGGGTTAAAGTCATAGAATCATACTAGCTTACACTCTTAAAAGGTGATTTCACAGCCAAATCAGAGGTTTCAAACTTAAGTTGCTTTCATGAACAACAAGGCATGGTTTTACTCTGACTCTCATGGCTGACCATGAACTGTGATTAGGGCTGTTTCCACATGGATTTTCTGTAAGCTAACAACATCTGAGCTTATGAATTAGGTCTGTCCCTAAAGTAGGGCACTACCAGGCTGGTGATTTTAATGGGACCCAGCAATTTCTGAGCTTACAATAATTTTGTCAAATTTGAAGTTTACCAACAAGTTCTTTAGACCTGACATTTAAATAATTTGAGAAATGCTTAAGCAACATGCAGGGAAGTACAAAGAGGTCATATCATTGCCCAGGTTTTGCTTCTGTAACAAATCAGCCTTAAAACATCAAAATACGATGTTTTGACACATCAAATGTCTTCAGTTTTCCACCTGAAAAAGGTATGTTAAATCTCACCCTTCCTTGAGATTTATGCAGCTTAGATTAACATGTCCCTGGGAGCACATTTTTGTCAATAAATTGCCAGCTATGTCTTTCCTTGAACACTTCTTGTTACTTCACAGATCTGTATCAAAACTACTCATTACCTTGAAGAGTCTAGAGACTCCCTCATACAGAAGCTCCACCTTGACTTCACTGTCTGTATTTGACTCTTTAGATCTTCTTGGAAATGGCTTGTTCCTCAGTGTTTTCCAAGTTAACACTTTATTTGCATTTGCCACCACTGACCAAAGCTAGGGAAGATGCCAGAGCAGGACAGGTACAATTACACCTGTGAATGCCAGTCTGTCCCTGGAGGAGGCTTAGCACTGCCATTACGTCAGTACTTTCTTCCGTCAATCCATGGCTAGGGAGAAAAAAATGCCTAATGGTTAATGGTCTTCTGTTTCTAAAGTGGAACTGCTTATTTTAGTAAACATTTGTTCTAAACAAGTAGCAGGCACATCCCTTTTCCTCTTTCTAGAAACAATCTTATAGTTTGTTCACAAAACTATTTCACATGAACCTGAAAATGAAACCATCTCTTGTGACCAGAACCACAGATTCAGGCTCTGCCACCCTAGTGTAGCCCCTTCTTCATGTCAGAAAACATCATAATGGTTCTTCATCTCAGAAAAGTACTGCAAAAATTCAGCTTTGTGAGAGCTGCAAGGCATTTAGAAACCATTGGGAGAAAACGTGCCATGAAAGTGAATGTCTTCACTGCGGGATGCAAATATATGTTAAGCAATAAAATTCTAGTTCCTAAATAGGCTTGTCTTGCTTTGATATTCAAGAATATGAAAAAAAGACATACACACTTCTCATTTAATCCTGCCAAGATATAAAACTTGCCTATTTTTATACAGTTGCCCAATATGGATGACAAAAATAGCTTTCTTAATAAAGAGAAAGAAGAGGGAAAGACAAGCTAATTTTTTTCTGATGAAAAGGCATGAGCTCCACCTCAGGACTGCACATAATTTTTAGGCTGAGGTTGTACTTGTTGAACCTCATATCACTGAGGAAAAATGCTGCTGCTTCTTGAAACTCAGCTTAAGACACTTGAATTGTTCTGTCAGAGAATATTGCTACTCCCATAAGTAAAATCTGAAGAAAAGATTAATGTACTTTGCTGAGAGTAAACTTGATAACTATCACTGTGCTACGTATTTGCTTCTTGTAGCAGATGATATTTGTTCACTTGAAATGATTACTAAGCTTTAGCTGAAAATATTTTGAATCAAGTGGCTCTAAATCATCAGTCCCACAAGTATTGCTACTAACTAGTGAGCATTTAGACAGCATTAGCAGAGGTTAACAACTCCTCTTAAAGGGAGAGAGGGCAGGGAGTACCTCAAGTGAGTGTGTGCCTGCATAAAAACCTCTGGAGACAGTGCAGGAGTTTTTAAAACAGCTAGATCACTCCTGTGAAAAATAAGCCACATCAGTGTTAAATTGTGTTGCAGTTTAAACCGAAAAACCAAACTTTTTTTTTTCTTTTTTCCAGAGGGAAATAATTTCATCTAATCTTGAGTGATGATATTCCAATATAAATGTTGTACAACTACATTGGTGCACGTGTTAATAGCGCTGGACAGTTCATCCCCCTGTACTTGAGGTAAGCCTGTTAAGCAGCAAAGGGCTAAGAATTTGTGACAATCATAAGGTTTGGGTAGTACTTGTACTACTTAATGAAAAAATTATACAGAAAATGCTATTATTTTAATTCTACAGTTTCTTAATATTTGAAAGATTTGTGTGTCATTCCTGCACTCAACCTATAAACTGCAGTAACACTCCAGAAGGACTCCCTGTCTTAGTCAATACCTAAAAACTTAAAAAATGTATGTGAAAAACAGGTTTCCAAAAGTCACTCTTGTATGCTACTCAAGGTGCAATGATTTTATTAACATAGCTAATGACTAATTCTGATTCATCTGCAAACACTTCTTCAATGGATGATACAACTTAAAATTACTAAACACGCTTTTTGATACTTTTCAGAGGTTTCAAAAATGTCAACATAATTTGTAAGCAACAGCTTAAGAGACACAACATGCCAATGTATCCTTTGGGAATTGATGCCTCTACAGAGAACCAAGAGTTTATTTTTGTGTGATCTTGTGACTCATTGAAATCCAGGTATTATTAAAGAATGCAGTAACTAGGCTTTGGTCATCTGAAAACACCACCACCATTTCCTTACTCACTTTGCTTGTTTATGCCCTTCAGCCGTGGTTAGATGCTGCTTTAGAGCTGTGGGAAAAGGCACATGTGTATTTGAAAAATATTAAAAGGAAAAATTACAGAGAAATTAGGGGCAAATATTAAAGGGACTCTAAGGTAGAGCAAGTTAACAGGGACGTAGGTAGAAATTATTTTAAACAGCTTACTGTGATGTGTACTTTTCTATTTCATTTACCTGTAGTCTGTTTTACACTACTCCTTTTATTTCAAATCCACAGCAGCTCTGGCCCTTTTGTTACTAACCATTCAATAGTATCTTGACAGCAGAACTACATCTTCGTTCTCATTTAATAACTATTTATCATTCTGTATCTGCCCATTTTCAAGAAGGAATAAAGTTAAGTGTTCCAGAAATTGGAAAAAATTGAAACTTGACCTTTATTAAGTGGGTTAATTGTCACAATCTCAGCATGTACGAAATTAATGACCAAAAAGTGGAACTTCAGAGTTTCAGAAGACTAGGTTAATGTCCAAAAAAGTCTAAACTCTGACCTTCTTGACATATGCCAAAAGAAACAGCCACCCTATTAAATTACTACCTGCGTGCAATTATAATAAACCATTCCTAGCATCCAATCACTTGATTTAATTGCTGTAAAGCAGTGGGACTTTCTTAAAGATATTCAAGGCAATCTAAAAATTCCTTTGCAGTTTGCAGGAGGCTGTTTGTGCACGCTTGTTTCAGTATGGAGATTCAGTTTTAAGGCACATTATTCATACCTTTGGACCATGAATCTGTATACAACCCCACTTACTAGTGCTGAAATTAGAAGCCTTTGCTGAGTTATTAACAGCATTGAAAGTGGTGAACCAGCATGGAATAAAGCAAAAAGAATGCGATTTCTCTTAACCCATATCATAAAGCAATTGCTGAGTGCAGGATGCCTGCAGTTTCCAAATTTCAGCCTTACAGAGAAGAAATAGACAACTTTTGTGAAAGCAACAACAAACCACAGCATATTTAAATCCAACAGCATTTACAAAAAAAAAAAAGCTGAAATAAATAAATAAATACTCCATGTGCACGGATCCAGGTCAGCAGCATAATGTGAAATCACAGTATCACAGTATTGATAAGGTTGGAAAATACCTTGAAGATCATCTACTCCAACCTATAATCCAACTAAACCTAACATCTAGATCATATCCTTCAGCACCTCGTCCAGCCTACCCTTGAACACTTCCAGGGACGGCGAATCAACCACCTCTGTGGGCAACCCATTCCAAATCCAGATCACTCTTTCAGTGAAAAACCTTTTCATAATATTAAGTCTAAACCTCGCCTGCTGAAGCTTAAGACTATGACCTCTCGTCCTGTCTCCAGTGGCCAGGGAGAAAAGACTGACCCGTGCCTGACTACAACCTCCTTTTAGATAGTTATAGACAGCAATAAGGTCACCCTTGAACCTCCTCTTTTCTAAGACTTCTACTGACTTCCAGAGGACCACATCAAACACTGTTTGAACTGGCCAAGAGACGAGCCTGCACTTCAATGGACAGCAAGTGCATCTAGGAAGCAGGTAGGTGGCCCCAGCCCAACAAAAAGCAGGAGGCTGCCTGGTCAGTAACATCTGTAAGTGAAACAAGGTACTGACCTGGAATTAAGCTACTCTTGGCCTTTGCTATGCATGGGATGCTATATGGAAACTTGCTTTTTGCCCCTGTTTATTCTATTCAATATGAATAGAATAAATAGAAATGACACGTGTGTTCAGGGCTGTCAAGTTGGCCTATTTTTTAAGAGCAGTAACATTAAGTAAAATGCTAGTGTTTAAGGTCAACTATCTAATTCTGCAGGTGTTTGAATCTATGCTTAAGTAATAGTGATTCATTCGGGAAATCAACATCACTCACAGATGTAAGATTCTATTCCCTATCCTCATGAAGACTTTAAATATCTTCCTGAAGAAGCAAAGTCAAGTCTCAAAGGGCTATAGATCTGTTTCATTCCAATTCATGTAAGGTGCTCAAAGGCAAAAGATGTGGCGGCCAGCAGCACCTATTTTGCCATGTCTGAACTGGATTTAATTGGAAAATTATAGTCTGGTTTCCCAAAACTGTGAGATCAGAAAACTTGGGTTCAAAAGCCTCTTCTGTCTACACGCATTGGTTCAGGCGAGTACCCTGAGTACAACGCTATCTTCTATTTTCATACTGCTCTCTGTGGCTTTGTCCAATCCCTCTACATCGGATCCGTAAAGCCTTTCCTTACCCCCCAGTGCTGAGTGGTTGTCCTGCAATGGCACAGGAGCGTTTGTAGGCAAGTGACTCCAACCCAGACTCCCTCCAGTTGTGCCAGCACTGCACTGATAGCAACGCAGCAGCCATGTATCTCTCTGCTCTTCACTGCCAGTTCACCACATTACTGCAATTTGCAATGTATGTTTTCACCTGTTTCTAGGGAAAGGGAAGCCCTTGTCTAATTGTGAAATTAAAATTTCACAGTAATTACAGAACTAATTGCAGATGCTTTTATTTTGAACACTTACTGAAATGTAATTCCTAAACTTATTCTTCAGAACAGCAACCCCTGTCTCCCATACAAACTAGCTTCTGTACACTCGTCCAGTTTATTTTCCACTTAAGAAAGGATGTCTCCTTGCTTTCCTACCCTATCTAGCTCAATCTTCCATGATTAAAAATGACACCAGGTCCAGAAATCAGGGCCATTTGTGCCTTTTTTTAACTTAATTATGGATTGATTTTTTTTTTTTTTTACTTTTAACTGAAAAATCCTCCACATGGTTTCCAAACTTGTGGCATTTGTTAGGAAATAAATGTAGAAACTGAGAAACACTAAGAAATCTCTTCTAACCATGAGTCACCAATTTAATGTGCCATACTTTGCACAGCATGCAATGCATACAAGGAAGAAAACATGATAGAAACTATTAAATATAGATGGTAAATGTGAAAATCATGTGGTCATATCTGACTTCAACAAGGATTAGTTAAAAATTATCTAGAGAAAAAGGGATCGGTATGGCTTCATCAGTTAAATTTGGTAGAACTGTTTTTTTTCTGAAAACTCTTGTTTGGCACAGAGTACAAGAAATAGCTGGACTGATTTTCAGTCCATAAAATCAGAAAGGAGCAGTGGATTTTGGGAGTCTTTCTTGTGTCTGACTGAAAAACATCAAATTATGTTTCATAATTACTTCACACCCTTTTCTATAAATTAAGGGTGATAGAAGGGGCAGCAGCAGATATTAAATACTGTTTTGACATGTGAACTATAGAAGTTTGTGTAGCCTCAATCTTCCAGAGTACCTCTGAATCATGCAAGTTTCATGACTCCAGGATGATCATTCCTCCCTAAAGGCAAATTACCCTGAAGAAGGCAGTTAGTGTTGAGTTGCACAGATTTTCTGTACATGCGGCCTTTTAATGAGGTTCAAAGGAAAGAATACTTATTCTAGCCAAGAACCTAAATCATCTCACCTCCCCAGCCAGAAGGCTCTCATATCCCCTTCACTCATGACAGTACTTAAACTAAGGTTGCATTTATACTTTACAAACATTTTTCAGAGTGAATGTTGTTGCTCAATTTTGTATATCTGACTTCATCAACAGGGTGATATGGACATCATCTCACATACGGAGACAAACTAGTTATAGGTTGTTAGGGAAACGATTATCAGTAGGCAGGTTCATACAAAATTCAAAAGGGTTTTTTTCCCCCCCTATTTTACTTCTGGAGAACAGTCCGAGAAATCCAAGTGATGTCTTTCTTACAGGAATACTTTAGATAGCTAAACAGAAGCAAGATTTGGCATTTAGCCTGGGATTAGTGTGAACAGCCTCTTAACCAAACATTATGAAGAAAGTTAACTTTAAAATGCTTTGAAAGGTCTGTTTTCATGACAGATGGTAATAAGGGCTCATCAGTGCCAATTTTTTTTCTTTCCACCTCAGTTTTCAAACGCTTAAGTTTTAGGTTAGTGCTTCTGAGGAACCATTACATGCATAGAGGAAAGATGCAAATTACAAAATTAGATTACTCACTATTTTTATTGTGTGTAACATATTTTTCTAAATAACACTAACAAATGAAAAGTAAGAATTTGACCATGTACTCAGTAGAACACTTTCCCTTTCTGTTTACTAGAACCTTTTTTTTTTTCCCCAGCTATTTCTCCTTTAGCCTTTTTCTGTGTACCTGGACAGGTATTCCTCTCCCCAGAGACCCCCAAAGATACAGCAGTCAGTAGCAGGTAGAGGTTTTGTTTGTATAATACACTCACTAATGAAGACATGGTAGAACTATATTTTATTCAAGAAAACCCACACATTCTGCCCTGTGGTGACCACAGGCTTTGCTAAGCCATAGATATTAGCAAATAGTGGAACAAAATACAGTGTATCAGATTGAATCAAAGCATTTAAATTCTGAATTACAGTTAGAATTTTCAGGGAAGGCTAATTTCAGAATTGCATCGTAGTATCTAGTACAATGTTGTGCAATATAAGTGGCAGAAACAGAAATGGTATATTGGTCCTAATAAAACCCAAAATGTAATGACTTTTGTATGACATTTAAATTGTCAAGACAACAATCCATAACATTCTACCAAAGGCAGCATACAGTTACAAAAATACTGGTCCAGCATCTTGTTAGTGATGAAGCAATATCCAAGGTGCAATGGCAACATGCCATTTTTAGTGAAATATTTTTTATAAAACTATTTTTCCTATTTTCCCCACACTGATACTAGCTGAACACCAGAACTCCTATAACAACCTGAAAGTCAATACTTAAATGTGTGTTGCACCAAAGATTGATGCAAAAGCACAATTTCCAAGTTGCAGTATAAAAAAAGCAAAATCTAATAAAATCATGAATATCCAAAAGACATTTTACTGCAACTCATCTTGGATGAGCAGTTTGCAACCTCCATTGAGCTTTAAACGACTGTCCAAGCTTTCCATTCTAACTTTTATTGTGAACTTAAGGACACAACGGTAAAAGACAAAGTCCTTTATATTGACAACAGAATTGAATCACTTTATACTCCTCTAAATTCACCAACAAAATTAAAATATTCCACCCTCCTCTCCTCCCAATACTCAGCTAATTGCAAAGTCGAGCCTTGGAATTACCTGTGTTCTGATATTGCACAGTGCTAGCATTGTACTGTTTCCACCTAGAAGTTAAAACATATGAGGGTGACCAAAACTGCTGGTGACAGTAGACCTGCTTAGCCTGGGAGGTATCCCAAGAAATGTGCATCAGATGAAGACACAATGTAAATAGCAAAACCCACAGTAGACTTGGCTGTGGTATGGACTTGGGCTGAAAATACATCAGCCTACTTGTCATTTCCTTTGAGAAAACAATATTAATTAATACCTCAACCAAAAGATGAAGTTGAGTAAGATCGCGTAACCATGTCACATTCATTGTTACATTCAACACCATGGAAATTAAGGAGTAGCAGACAGGAATATTACTAATATTTTCCTTTTAATAATGGTTTAGTCAAAAGTGTAGCTTTGAAAATCTCTAGCTAGTTGTGAAAACCTGAAGAAGCTGGGAAGCAACCTCACTTTGATAAGTACAGTTTAAAGCTGTGGCTTGGCCTATGTGCTTTCAAAATCTTCAGTAGCTCTGCCAATCTTGTTAATAAAAAGTACTGCATGAAAATAAAAAGTAGTCAGCCTTTAAAAGTTGGTGAATGTTGTATTGTAGCAGCCTAACTCTGAAGAAGAAAGATGAGATACTTTTATACAGTAAACAGAAGACAAACTGAAATCTTCAGAGATCACTTTAAGTGTATACAATTTGGATTCTCATCAACATTTAAAACTACCAATCATAAGGTTGCCACCTTACCTTTTTCTGGACTAGCACACCTGATTTTAAATAGGTTTTCCTCCAGTCTCCCAAGTTTCTGATCCTCTCATCAAGTTTTCTGCTGTACTGCTCTCCCACCTTCATGCTGAATACCGAGTCAGTCCTGCCTTCTGCTTTTCTTGGCAGGAGGCAGTGCAAGCTTTTGATTTCGGTAGTCAGAGTGACAGAACAACAAACGCACAGCAGATAGAAGAGCTTAATTCTTCCCCAGGAAGAAAATACATTTGGTTCAACAAAGGGCTGCAAAATCTTCCAAAGGCACCTCTTTCCCCAGTTTTTGCCTGAAAGCAAGATGGCAATCTTAATTGAAAAGGGATGCTAAATCTTTTAAATAACTTAAAATTAATTTTTATATAAAGCAGCAAAACCATTTTTCTCTGCAGAAAGAGAAATGTTAACAAAGAAACACACCAACATAAATGCACTGTTCATAAACTTCAGCTAGTTTAATTTCACAAGAAAGTAAAATTTTAGGACTATTCTTTAACCTCATCAGTACTTTCTGAAGAAGATTCTTTGGCATCTTCAGTCCCTCTGTTGCTTTTCTCTTTATTTAGATTTTCACTTTCTGATTTGGTCCCATTAAATAGAGAATTTTCACCATTTACAAACCCATTCTCTGTGACTTCAGCATCAATGGCTTCATCAATTTTTAAGTCCCCTTGCTCTTCCACATCTTCTAGGTTTCTCAAGACAATAGGGAGTCTAGAGTCTGCCACAGTGTTCTCCAACAAGGCAATATTGCTCTCTTCATATTTCGGAAGCGGAGCTCCATCTGCCATTTGTTTGCTATAATACTCCCGGCTAGCAGCCGCACTCTTCACTGCTTTCTCCAAGATCTCTTTTTCACCTAAGCGCAGTTTGATAGCCATTACTGCATGTGGAGTAAGGTCATGAGTCTCCAAGAATGACTTATCATTCTGTTAGAAAAGAAAAAGCAAGTTTGTTAGTAACAACCAACACAATAAAACCTCTTTGCTCTTTCTGTTAACAGTAAGTGACACTAAGTTCTTTAGGCTGAGCCAAATAGACGTGAGAAGGTCTGCAAGGAGTCCCAGGGAGATTTGCCAGGAACTCAAAAAGAAGCCCAAAATTCCTCCACACAAATCAGTGTGCATAACAAGTGAAGTCAAGTGACTTCACAAATACATGCAGCATGTAGGTTCACTTACACACTTGCAATACTAGAGCATTTCTTTGCGGTCTGGAGAATGCAACTAACAGACAGCAAGTTGAAACTGATTCCTCATCTTATTTGCAGAGAAAAAGGCTAGTAGTCTTTATTTGGCAACTCAAAGAAAATACACTAAGCAAATTACACTAACAAAATTTTCCTTTTTGCATTCCTATTAGATTTTGCAAAAATGTTTCAATACTTTAAAAAGTACAGAATTAATTATGTGTTAACATTCAGAGTGGCGTTTACAAAGACAAGATGTAGGACAAAATATCTTCTCCCCACAATGACAACACAGAGAACAATTCAGACATTCGAATTACACATAATGATAATTTTACCTCCACAGATGTTTTATAGGTTTTCAGAAGAAGGGATGCTCTAGCTTCTAGGAATGTCCAAAGTTTAACTTCATTGTCCCAGCTAACAGGAAACTCAGAGTTCCCCAGAGTGAAGATTTTTTCAATGGCATGCTCACCTATCAAGTGTTCCTTCAGCTCTTCTGTAATAAGTATAAAACAAATCTGTTCAAAAACAATCTCATCATTCATTTTGTCAGTTGACAAACTGCAGAAAGATTTATTTTCAACTGTATAGCTTCAAGCATGTAACAGAAAATAACCCTCTTCCCCAAATAAGAATTACCAGATATGCTGGCTATTTCTAGGGTTTGCCTCTAAGAGACAACTGCAAGTCTTGAGGTCAGCAGAAAATGGGTCTTCTGCTCCACTTGGAAATAGAGATACTTTATATATCACAGCCTCTCATACACAGCGTAAGTCTGTGACAGCGAGATGGAATGTTTTGTAAAACATTTGATAAACAAAAGGGAGTAAATGTTTAAAGAGTTCAGTCAACTTTTTGATAATAAGAGGAACAGACCAGAGAGTGTGCAAAGAGCAATGGAATTATTTTTCCTACTGTTTTGGTAATCTTTTTAGTAGCAGAAACTTCCCACAGGTGGTCAGAAAAGACATCCATCAAACCTCACACAGAGCAGAAAACATTTAATCAGCTCCTTGACATTAGACAAATTCCATTAATCTTTTAATTAATAAATTTCACTCCTGCAAAGCAGTTACCACAAACGTCACTAAGAGCTTGCATGTAGTTTCTCAATAAACAGTTTTCTTATACAGTATTTGAGACACATGAATAAATTGAGCACAATCATATACCAGAGCAATGCAATTAAAATGTTCAACTAGCTACATTTTCCTCTCCGAGCCAAAATTCACTCCCTCACCAGCATTCTAAAATTTTCTTTATTTGAATTGACTTCAGGCAATTGGAATAGATGACTGTTGTAGGTCCCTTCCAACTGAACCATTCTAGTATGTTCTAATTTCTTTAAAATGTTCTAAAAGATGAATGACAGGATGAAGCGAAGGCATGACACTAAATAAGGCACATTGGTTTTATTAAAGAAAGCAAATACAGCACATGCAAAAACTGAACAACCACTATTCCTACTGGTACTAAAATCCACATCATCTGCACAGTTTCCCTAACTGCTAAATTACTAAAAAAATGCCACAACAAGACAAACATAAATTAGGTTATCTTCATAAAGCATCCTACCTTCACTCATACAAAATACTCGAAGGAAAGCCAAAAGCTGGGCAGAGATTGCAGGCTCAGTGGAGTGCAATGCAAAAACACTAGAGCTAATAAAAGAAGCAATCAAACAACAACAGTAAATGCAAGTTCCACGGCCATATCTTTCAGCTTATTTCAACATAAAGCACCTTGAAGAATACAACAAATGTACTGTTACAAAAGTAACTTTTAAAAAATTCCGTAATATTACAGTNTAGTGGAACCCAATTAAGACTGCAGGTTCGCGATATAGGAGACCCAACTGTAGTTCGAACTGAAAAGCTTCCCTAAGCTGGGAAATTAAAAAGAAAATAAATTTCTGAAAAGAATAATTATCTCTACAATTTTACAATTAAAATTATTTTATATGGCTTTCATAATAAATTCATGAAAATGCAATGTTTCATGTCTGCTGCTCCTAATAGTACCCTCTGGACTGAAAAGACTAAAGGAAAATGCTGTGATTCATACACTGAGCATTGTAGTATATCTGCAAGGGATAGGAAAGAAAGAAAAATCACAGATTGCTTCAAATTAATCCTTCCTCTGTTTTTGTTAAAATGGTTATTAAAGCAAAGGCTTTTTTCCTTATATATGGTTCAAATTAGATGATAATACAGCTCAGAGAACTTCTGTAAATATTATTACAATAACTTTAATTTGTTATACAAATAGGAGAAATACTGCACCTAAGAAAACTATCACAGAACAGCTTTATATGTGCTCTACTGGACACTATATACTTTGGAAATGTTTTAAAAAACCCACAGCATTGTGTTTTACTTACGTTGGGATACCAGCACGAGCTAAGACCTCTGCCTTCATAGCATACAGCCTGTCACTTTTACTCACGCCAAGCTTTATTTTCACTCTGTCATGTGAATTATTATCAAAGAAAAAACCACTGTGGATCACAAATTCAGCGTTTGACCGAGTGCCATAAAAAATGTAAATCTAGAAGGATGAAAAGAGAAGTGAAGGGACAGGAAAAAAGCTTAAGATCAGCTCACAAAATTGACATAATTTGAAAGTTATTTCCCAAAAGAGTTAGTATTCAGAGTACAAGGTATATTTGGTTATATAAAGGAACATGTTTTGTTTTCTGGTACTAACTCAATTGCTGTATATAGTGTAGCGATTATACTTTAGAAATAGATGTAAACATATCCATGTAACAGAGACTTTGGAATGAGAGCCGTTCTTACTTTATTCTTTAAAATAAAAATGTTTTGTTTTTTCACACTGCCATAAAGTAAGAATATATGGAAATAAGCTTTCAAAGGTCCTAAAAAAGGGCTAAAAAAAAAGACAAGGAGGGCCCATTGAAAGAAATGGTGTTTCTGGAGCCATTTTCCCCTCACCAAACATCCACCCAAAGGAGTAACTTATACTGCTGATGGATCATCTTTGCTTTCATTTTGATGTTACCTTAAGGTATGGCTTCTACACTACACACTACATCCTATAGAGAGATCTGAGCTGTGTTCAGCCAGTACTTCCTTTTGTGTTTCATTTTGAATTTCTTTATCTAAAGCATGCAGGTTACACTATTTCACATTAAAAAAGAAGTTCCTAAATATACCCTGCAGAATGCGTTTAACTTATTGAATGTACGAAGAGAACTGGACTAGAGGTCAGAGTAGCAATTGTCTTCTCCACAACAAGAAGATTTTTCCCATTTGTGTTTGATAACAGAATTGTCAATCAGAAAAAAGTTTTAGCAGCTACAAAACTCCCTTCTGAACCTCAAGGTACAGCAGTGCTCTGGATGCATGCAAGCTTCTGTTCCTCTCTAGCTTACAGAGAAAGGCACAGTGCTCTCTAAAGGGACCAATAACAGCAAAGAAGCCACTTGCTTTCTTTGTTTTCAATTTTATATTAGAACTATTTATCCTAAGGACTAAATGCTTCAGTATGATATCAAATTCAGCAAGCATTATACGGTAACATACTCCTATGATGAACATGTGATGTGCCCATATTAAGGCATCTTAAGGCATCTAAGGTTAAGGAGAGTTTTAAAACTCTCTCCACTTTTAAAACTACTGTGATACATCCTATATTAAGCTAAAAGTCCCATATCATGTGTAGATTATAGAGTATCCTCTTACACACTATGGCTTCTTTACAAAAAATACAATTAAATAGAATGAGAAAGTTGCTTTATTTCAAGCCAGTGTTTGATAGACTCTGTGGACTTCTGCTGCCTCACATTTTTTAGTAGTAAAAGCACGGATCATACACTTCCTGCTGAAACTGTAAGAAATAACATCTGCACAGTGTATTAAAGGACTGAAAGATTATATAATTACAGTGCTTTAAAGAAGCCACTAACAGCTAAAGTTTGCACCAAAATGAAAAAAAAATATCCTGATAAATAACAGACAAAGTGAAACTACTAAAATAAAATTGAAATAGAGGAAGCCTCTATAATTGAAATGGAGAGAGCAGTCAGAACAGCTAAATGACACATCCATTGCCAGCTGTGAAAAATCATAAATTGGATCACTTCTGGAAAAACTGTGGCCCCCTTTTAACTCATCACAGCACTACTGGAGAAAACAGCAAATATTTGACTACCATAACAAATTCTGAGAGCAAAAATATACAACCACTGTAAACCCCAGCATAGCAATGAGGATAAATACACCTCTGTAATGACATATTTAAAAAAAACCTTCCAGACACTTTTTTGTTAAGGTAACAAGAAAAATATAAATCAAAATATTATAAATTGTAAGACTTGCAAAATAATACAGTAAAGTAACAACTCAGGGACTGAGTTACTAAACATCTCAGGACGTTTCACAGACAAAGCCTTTGTGTGGCCATGCTGACTGCAGTTGCAAAAGCAGTAGGAAAAAAGGAGGGCTGCTTCAGTTGAGGGCTTAGGCTGGCTGCTGATACAGCACAGGAGATTTTCTACACTCCTGGAACCACTATCTTCAATGCATCACTAGTTTGAACACTTATTTTTGTTTCTTAGCAGTTCTGATCAAAATACTTCATGATGAACTGTTCTTTACAAGACTCTCCCTGTGTTTCAGGGTGAAGAGGTAAGTGCATACATGCCTGTGTGAGCAGGAGCGAGTATAGTTTTATGTCCTTTCTCATTTTCACTAAGCATGGTAATGACAACATGGGTAAAATGACTGGCAACTGTACTACATTTCAGTACTGCATTTCACCCTCTTTTAAATGAAGACTACCAAGAAACAAGCCAGCAACATTGTTAAGAAAAAATCTTACAATCCGCTATTGAAGACAAAGTACTGCTCCAAAACTAAAAAATATCTTTCATCCTTTGCATATTACCTTTATTAAGCTTCTCCAGAATATCAAACTCGGTGCCTGTTTACATGCACTTACCAGAGATTAAATATTTCAACTAGTTCTCTAAAATGTGAGGAATCAAACTCTCCTACAGTTGGCATCTACCAAATGATAGAAAATATTTTATTCTTAAAAATGGACACATAGTTTGGTAGTATTTTCACAAAAGATTTCCTCAGCGTAATACAATTCAAATGGAACGGGGTTTAACCCACACCACTCTGTTAATAAAATTTTGTAGGGAGTTACCAAGTGTCCACAGAATTTAATGCAAGAACAATTATATAGATAACTGTTCACACTACCTGTTCTCCAGCCTTGAAATCTTGAAGTGCTACACATTCGCACCGGTCATCTTCTAAATTGTAACCTGTAGTGATCTATATAAGGAAAGAGTGACAAAAGCACATTTAGCATTTTATATTTCTATCTCCCACCACTGACAAAATTTCCTATGGGAAATAGATATTAACAACAGGAATTGCACACCTTTCTTTGCATGATGGAATATAGCAGGTAGTGATTGCTTTACAATTCCTAAGCAACCTCTTTAATACAAAGATTTTTTTTAAAAAAGAGATCTAACGGAGGAAATAACCCACCTGAAGTGAACAGAAGGCTCTGAGGAAAGCACCCTCCACAGACCACAGAAAGTGCCATGCTAAAGCCAGCAGCTTGTTATAAAGTTCTGGAGCTTTCCGTCACTCCCATGAGGCCCAAGGGAACAAGGCACTGACAGCTCTATATGCTGTGCTTTATCCTTCAACTGCCAACACATTTTTGATCTCTCAATGAAAAAGGATTAGATAACTCTGGATCTTTAGGGGATACAGTCTTCAGAGAACTATAATTTGCTTGAAAATAATCCCTTTATCTAAAAGTTAAGTAATACTCTTAAAATGCTAAAAGGATTTTTGTGACGGTAGTGGGCAATGGGAGAGGATAAACTCTCTTAACAAAACTGCACTTTTACAAAAACATTTACTAAACTGTAAAGTGGTCAGACTAACAAATAAAGCTATCCTAAAAGTGTAATATTTTTATAAAGGGACAAACACCATGTTCTTGAAAAGTATTAACAAAGATTCAGCCACAGGATGGAATATAAGCTGCTGAAAAATCAGAAAGCAACTTCTATAGTAGGTAGTGTGAATTCAGTACTGACAGAGCTAACTTATGGAAAAATATGCTCTGGGCCTGAGAAAAAAACTAGAAAAAGCCAAAGAGTCTCTTTCAGCTTTTGAAAATGAAAATATACTGTTTTTGATAAGTTGACTGACACGAGTTGCAGTATATCCTGATTCCCATCTTGGATGCAGCTTGTTCAAAGACAGAACTCCATAGATTATTTTGAAAGCTTGGTTGATGGCTTACACCTTACTAGTTTTGCATTGCTTGCATCATCAAACATGCATTTGTCAGCCAAAACAGTGCTTTCAAAGCTAGCACGGGGAACTGACTGGACAATTTCAGTTTAAGATCTATGGTTTAGAAAGTTATCTAACCCTGAATTGCAGGTTACAAGTGCTAGAGGATTTACTTTCGCTCTGACAAATGTACCTTCCAAGTTCAAACACAGTCATCTTCTGAAGAACTGTGCCGTTCATTCAAAAAAGGAGCTCTTGACCTGTCGTGAAATTTTCTTACTGTGTAAACTCAATGAAATAGTTCTGAATGCGAAAAGTCTGTTTCAACGCCTTGAAAAGCCAGTGGAACAGGAAGCATTAGGAGACTGGGGAAGTTTCAGTATTTTAAGAGGAGGATTCTGTCAGTTTAAGCATGCTTCACTAGAGTATAGCTCTTTTTTTTTTTTTATATTTTTGCCTTTAAAAAAAAATTGCACAAAACCCAGCAGGACTTCTGAAAGATTTTTCTATAAAGCATAATGGAGTGCCAGACTCTTATTTCCTCTTTCTTTTAATAGCAGTCATATAAGAGAATTAACAGGGTGTTTGCTTCCCTTCCTACATGATAGCTGACAAACTGCATCCCTTCAGTTTATTTCTGAAGCAGACTGATACACGAATTTCAAGTTGTGTATTAAGCATGCAATAGTCTGCTTGGTCAGTGATTAAGGATGGACCCAGCCCAACAGGCAGAATGTAGCTTATTCAAAGCTCTGTCAGAACTGGTAATCAACCTCTGACTGTCAAAATACAATCCCACTAAAGAATAACAATGAGAAATGCATGAAGACAACCATTTTGAAATAGTTCTTAGAGGCAGGTTGATCTAATTAATAGTGTCAGAAGCAAGAAAAAGCTGGATGGACCTAGCTCCAGTTAAAATCCACAGAGCATTTTATTATCTAACTCACTGAAAAGGGCCCTGTGGAATAAAACAAGAACAGATATATGTAGTAGCTGACTGACTCAGGAAGTATTTCAGCTCTACATTTGGAATAAATCAGACAGGAGTGCATTCAGCGCTATCTTTTCTTACTTTCCTGTAATGAACAACAATTCCCTTTATGTATTTTAAAGGGATGTGCTATGATTAGAGCAGAGCCCAGCCTCAGCTCACTCTACAATAATATAAGCTACAGGACAGACAGCTTACTGTTAACGTAGCAGTTCCTCCCCATTTCTAATAGAACAAGGCAACAAGTACACAACAAAAATAGGTTTAGTAGCTTTTCTTAACCCATTACCAATATTATAGGTTTTTATCCTTCCTAAATTTATATCCAATTAAACTCTTTTCTGTAGAAATATTAAATAAATGACTGCAGTTTTTACATACATACAAGACATTTAAGTTCAGCACAACCCTCTCAGCCCTTTAGGATATACTGCAGCATAAAAAAATGCTTCCAATCCTGATCTACTACTGCATTAGCAGGTTTGGCTCCAGAGGCTGGCTCTATATCAAACCCATTGTAAAAAGAGCATAATAAAAATTACTTGATCAATTTAAATAGAAGTTTGAATGAGTAAAACAACATAAATAGCTGCTCTTTTAATATACGCTGCTTAATTTTTCCCTCCCAGAACCTTAATTCTCTTCCTCTTTCCTCTAATCCCAACTTTGAAGGCATTCATTAAGAGTTGTCTAATGAATACAGACAAGTCTCTGCAAAAGCATCTGAAAGAGATGCCCAGCAGGAAAAGGGTACAGGAAGTACTGATGCTTGCAGCTACGACTTATATTACAAAAATACACATTTCTGAATTTTAAGCAATTTTCTTTATACTGGAGACTCTCACATGAACTTTATTTCTAAACCAAAGCTATGGAGATTGCATAACAAATCGGCAAAAGCAAGAATCACTGCTAAAGAACAACAGGTAATCACCTCGCAATAAGGAAAAATAAATAAATAATAAACACTAAACACTTGCAACTCCGTAGCCAAGCCTACCATGCTGTAATTGGTACAGTCATAGTAACACTAAATTAGCTAAATGTCAAGTGAAAAACAACCTGCTTTACAATTTGTTCATTTAAACCAGACTTTAGTTATAGCAACAACACTAACACATGCTGCTGTCCTAACACTCGAGTCAACTCTCCCACAAAAGAACCAGATTACTTGAATAGTATGGTCATATTCAGTGCTTACAATAAATAATAGTAACTGCAAGAAACACAATTAGAGGGAATGAATTTTGAAGTGTACACAAGCATGACTAAATAACATTGATAAACCATTCTCTTCTGGGTTTCCATTTCCTCATCTCAGCATTAACTAGCCTGTTAATGAAATCAGGAACTCATGCTCTGAACTAGTGCACGTAAGCCAAAATGTCAGCAGGTCTGACTTTCTATATACATATGTCACCTTTTAAATGTTTAATATGCCCTAAAGTAGTATTTTTGCATTTTGTTTCTTTGATGTAGTAACAGATGTACTGTTTTTGTTGAACTAGGCTTTGTTCTTGTTGTTTCTGCCTCCATAACAAGGCTCTTTGGGCATGGTTAGGAGAGCAGGCAGTATTTCTTCATTGCAAATCTCTAACTACTTTCCCTAGTGGTAGCTACGAGAGGCAACCTCCGTCAAAGCCTGCTTTCTCTTCTCAGAACAAATTTGGCCAGTATGGTGAAACCTTTTCAGCCCATCAAAGAGAAAGCCCCATGTCAGAAGACTACTAAGAATTGTCTGGAAGAAAGGTACCATTTAAATGAAAACTTTTAAAAGTGCATTATATGGATGTAATGCCATAACTTTGCACAAGTATCCAATCACTTGTAAGGATTTTCTCTAGATGAAGAAAGCTCTCTATGAAAAGCCATCGTAAGACACTTGAGAAACTGACAAACCTTTCCTTCAGATATAAGGTTTTTAGGGTCACTTGGGGAGATAACATACCTGTGTTAAGAAGCATAATGCAAAGTGTTACTAAACTGTTCTACAGCAGTTGAAAGGCTTAATACTTAAGCCCTAAAGGATTTCTTCAATGTTGCTGAAAGACTTACCAGTCCATTAGTATGATTACACATGTCCCATAAAGGTATTAGAGCAAGTGTAACTCTGGAACCATCTTCTGTTGGAATCTGGTTCTGCCGTGTCATAACAGAGGAAACAGCCCATCTGCAAAAGTTAAAAACAGTAGATTGTGAATGTTCAAAACATGAAAATAAAATTGGCTATAGTCCCACCTGAAGCAATCACTTAGACTGGGAGTTTCCAAATTTAGTTTTGTTGAAGATCACACTGACTATAGAACAGTGAAAGTGGTATCACTTGCAGGAGAAGCAGCAGCTCCCAGGTTTCCAAGGCATGCACACAGATCAAATCCCAAATCAGGATTGCAATCCCACCCCTCCTCTGTGCTCCTTATAAAAGCCTTCACACCTTTCACTGGTTCCATTCTTCAACCAGGACCCAGTTCTGTATCCCCTTCTGCTTCCCCAGCCCTTCACTGCACACATATCCCTCATGACACACCCGAAACCTGGGGTCAGCTACTCCTGCAGGTTTCAGAGCAGTTACAGCTTAGTAGCAGGAGCTCCCATCTATGTGCAGATGCTTGTAACACACAGGATGTATTTCTCCCCTCACTCTCTAGAAGGCCCATGCACTGAGTGAAACTGGAAAGCAGTGTCACCATCTCACACGTGCATGATATTTTGGTGTCTCTCTTCAGTTTGCAAGTATTGCTAAATTTTCTGCTTAATAGTACTGAGGAGAAAAATCCACAATATTTGAAACAGATACCGAGGTAAAAAGCATGAAGAGAGTATAACATAGTTTAGCACATGGACATCTTTCAATACCTTTAGGAATCAAGTTAGAGTAAATTAAATATTCAGATATAAAAATCTTAAGAAAAGCTTAACATTTCAGTATTTTCTAAAATTTCATTTTTTATTTTATATCTGACAAAAATCGATACTAAACACCAGAGGAAAAAAGAATCTTAGTTTCACTATGTTCTGGGCTTAATTCATATATGTGTTGTGGGGTTTTTTGAGGGGACAAAAAAAGGGATGCCACCAGTAGAAGGTCAAAATAATTTTAATTCACACAGATTCCATTACTAACATGTATTTAATACAGAGAAATACTTTCAGAATGATTTCTTCAGAAGGACTACAGATTGCTTAGAAAGTGTCAAACTGAAATCTATTTAATTTCTTAAAAGAAAGTTAAAATCGTGGATAATTCTGATATACAAATTATTACGTTTGACACATAATAGCAATATATTTCTTGCTAATTTTTGTAATTTATCTGTAAAATTTTAGACCACTTCCCATGTAAGTTGGCATGTTCCTCTGTGACCCTGTAAGTGAAGGAGCCATACCTTGGAAATCCTTCTTTCACAGACTTACACAGAAGTACAATTAGGCTAAAAAATCCCTCCTGAATGCTTTTTTTTATTCATGCTATTTTAATCATTTAAGAGAATTAAAGCTCTCATTATCTCAATTATCATTCTTTTTATCTTAAATTTGTCACCCCTTACAGCACCTCCAAGTGACACTCATGCTTCACGTGACAACTTCTGTTCTCCAGCTTTTCTGTTCAACAGCAGCAGGTCTAGATACTATCAGGTTTTACAACTATGTGCTGGAAAAGCCTTTTGTAAAAAGAAGAAATTAAAAAAAATTCCCCAAATCCCCGAACTCCTGCAATGTCAACTGAATTATTTTTCTAAGAAACAAGGAATTACCTTAGTAATCTCAGACTATATGTGCTAGTTGGAAAAATTAACTGCTCATAATGACTATTCCTTTGTAACAATTAAAATTTGCATATTTATTTTACTTTCTTCTTCATTAAGAAGGTGTATTAGTATCAAAACCTACAATTAGCATCTCGGTAACAATAGGGCTTTCCCACCAATGAAAAATTTCAAAGGCCCCACAGTTCACCATATTAAAATAAGAAAAGAAAGAAAAAAAAGGAGGAATTAAAAGACAGACCAACCTGTAGTCATCGTAAGTGAAAGAATCCTTTAAGGGCAGTTTGCTGGCATTAGGATGGGTCTGCAAAATATAAGTTGCATAAAAAGGTGAAAAGAGGAAGAAAAATCAGAAATCAGTCAGCAGAATTTCATTATTTAGCTGCCTAACAGATCCTAACAAGAGCCAAATGAAGCAGGAGGCGTCCAGCCGCGCTACAGAGGGATCATCATGCTATTATGCTCTCATACATCACTGTCAACTTAATTTGTTGTGCCCAGCAGCCGCCATAAATCTGTTTCTTCATATTTCAAGACTGGAACCCACAGACATTGTACAAAAATAAAAAAAAATTTAAGGTGGACCGAGTATATGAAGGTAAAACAAAATCCAGTCCTTAATGCAGAGTGAGGAAAGAAATCAGACAACAAGTGTGTGTTAGCTTTCACCAACTTCCACAATTTCCTCTCTGGGATATCAGTAAGGTATTTCACAAATGCAAGAAATATTACACAAGATTTTTAGTTCTTCCTTGATACCTATAACAGTCTTATTCAGTAAAAGTTGCACTACATCTCTGAGACAATAACAGATTAAAATATTTAAATAGCTCTGACAAACTGTTAGACGGTATCTACATTAACCCATCAACACACGCTCCTATCTAAAGCTGGAGCCCTGTCATTTAAGAATGCATACTGCTGTTGTCATTAACAAGCCAATGTTTAATTTCTAAAGGCTGTAAGAAGCTGCGGTATCTGTTACTTTTCTGACTAATTATCTTATTAAAAGTCTCGAAAATACAGGTAGCTTTAAGCCCACATTCACACATTTTCTTTAGAACTTTGTTCCAATTCACAAATGGAAAGCCATAATAGAATACATTTTAATCTTCAGGTTCAATTAGGTCTCTGAGACGAACTGAAGTAAATGATCAAATGGTTATTTCAGAAGACACAAATGATTTTTTGCAAAGCTCTATCTTCGCGACACTCTTAATGCACGAAGCTCCATGTAGTAGCAGTTTTTTACTCTTGATGCATTAGCATCACAAGTGTGTGGTAATTTATCATTTCTCACTGTAATGTACTTGCTGGCACTGTGTGCAGGACAGTAGGGGATGAGGTAAAAGTGGCTCAAACCCGTAAATCAATTAGAAAACAAAAGCTTGTGCTCAGTGCGCAATTTTAGGCAAATTATATATTACAAAAGACTGCCAATGGGGTGTGAGGTCCCAGGTGGCTGCTCTCCCCCAGCCCCTCCGGTTAACCCTTCGGATGGGCTTTATCTGGAACACGACTGAAGCTCACAATTCCAGTGAATCCTTCCTTCCTCTCCCTTTTTTCCTCGTCTTTCATTTTTACAGCACTCTACGTTTGCATATGATTTTCATTCACATGGATGTCATTGCATAACAAATCCCTTCGAGTTTAATTGTAGCAACACACCGTAGAGTTATTTCTTCTCACAAAACCATTCAGCACGAAGTCAGGACAGAGACCCAAACCAAGACATCGCAGGACAGCCCAGACCCGAGTCCAGAAACGAACACAGAAACTCAGCCTTCAGCAGGAAGCAATTCTTACAAACAAACGCCACCCTATAGAATTCATTTATGACAATTTAATTTCAACTTTTATTGTTGGTGTTATTAATCTATTTTACAGCAGCTTGATAAATTAAGCAGGGAAAGAACACCAACAGTGCGAGGATCGTTTGGTTAGTTTCCCTTCAGAGCACGACCGCGTTTCCATCCGGTCCGTGGCGAGGAGTCGGGGTCTCTCGTTCTGCACATGAAGTTTCCCGAAGGCATTTCCCACGTCCCCCCGTTCCCCCATCCCGCTCCCGCGGGCCGGCACTGCCCCCTGCCGGGCCTGCATGGGGCACACAACCCCGGCCGCCTCCAGCGCCCCAAGCACAACACGGACACGGCTCCGAACAGCTCATCGCAGAGTGACCCCGGGACCGCAACACTCCGGTCCCCCGTCCTCTCTGCCCTCTTGTGCTCTCCTCCCGCCCCCCAAACAGCAGCTTTTAGCAGAACATGCTGTTTTGTAAAAGGGCAATAATCACTGTGGTCATAATGCACTAGAAGTAAAAAGGAATCACAGAGGCTGCGAAAGGCTCAATACCCTAAAAAAGTGACTGCGCCCAGTTCCCTGCGCCCAGTTCCACCAGGAGCGCCAGCCAACAGCCTCAACCCAAACTTGGAGCAAATAATCACAGGATGCAAGATAAAAACATGTTCTCCATGAGAAACGCGTATTAGATCAGTGGATTGCGGTGGGGTCGAATGTTCATTTAACACAAGCAGTCCCTTTGTAACATCCAGCTTGAGCACCAAATCCACAGGGCAAAGATCCTGGATCCCATCCAATGCTCTGCAATCCTCCCTATTTGTAAATCTGTGGAATTTAGGTATTGCCCCTATGTGGACACCATCGAGACGTAATTCACAGAAAATCACTAGTAAATTACAATAAAGAACAAAATATATGGCCTTAAAAGACACAATGCAGAATAAAATCCCGGTGTACGTAATTACCATATTTATAACATTCTGTGGTACAATATTCTAGTAGCTATTTTGAAGTTAAGAGACGTCAGCATATTTGGTCATGTTAGATTTCTGACTTGGTCTATTTTACTATGTAACTTAAGAACCCTATAGATTACAAGAATCTGAAGACACATGAAAAAGAACAATATTCTGATTAAAAAATTGATTTAGTATGCAGCTTCTCTTTATAGTCCCTTGGTAAAAATGAAATCTCCCTAACAAACACTTAATAAAACCTGTCAATATATCTAGAAAGAAAAATGACACAAATGCATTAAGTATTAAATACCCTTGAAAAAAGTCACATATTCCATGAATTTTTGATGTACTATCTTGACATTAATGTAAAACCTTGATATTTATAATTGACAGATATTTAATAAAGTATAGAAGATGACTGCTGCATAGCATGCAAATTGCTCAGACTGATAAAAAAAGATACAGACATATTTAAACTAAACAAACACTTAATACGTAAAAAAAATCAGATCTAGCTTTTACAGGTTCATGCAGCTAGGTCTCTACAGATTAGTTTTCAAATGTGACATTATCCACTGCTTGAACCCTAATTTTAACTTACCAAGTCTGTATGAAGTAGTTTCTGTAAGTTGGGAGGGGAAGCTTTAAATAAAAAATGGGAACATGGAAATGTGAATATATTCATTTAGATGCAGGTCCTGACATTCTACTGAAAGAGTTATTATAAAGAACAAATACCATCTATTTCGTTACCCTTTCTGTGAAAATATTGTCAGAGCTGGCAATCAGGGTGATGACCACTGCAAAAACAAATAGTGGCATGCTGAATTTCATTTTCCTCCTAATGCTGCTATTCCTAAAAAAAAAATGAATTAAAAAAAATGCTTTTTTCCCTTCAGTGTTCCAAGCCTTCTTTGAGACATTTGGAGGATATCTCAAAATAACCAGAAATATTAAAAAGTAACAGTGATTGCTGCCAGATTGTCTGCAGCCACTGTGGAAAGAGACAGACTGTTATTCTAGTCACCTAAAACACTATCAGACTAGAAGCCAGTTACTCAGTATGGCAGAGAAGGGGGGGGAATGCGAGGGGGGAGAAAAGGGGGAAAAAAACACGACACTTCCAGACATTTCTTCGCTTCCTGTAAAGCAGCAATATCCAGGGGTTCACATCTCATGTGTAATGTCTCACAAGCAAGTAACACTCCCGATGTGGCATAGGGGCCTCTGTGCTAATAATTTCTCCATCACACTTTCAGATGGACGTCACAAGATAGATTCTCAAGTCCCAGAAACGAGATGCTAGGGGACTCCTTCAGTTTTGAAAGGATTTATTTTCATCTGAATGGCATGAAGGCTGCAGTGCAGAAAGGATGGGTGCCTTTCCAGGTGAGAAGCCATCTTAGCCCTCACTTGCGCTGTGCAGCCCAGGGGCATTAACCTCCTGTAAAAGAGTGGCCAGACTATTGGAGGCAGTAACCCCTTTCCCTATTCAATCACAAAATGCTAAAGTTCATTAATCAGAACTACTAATGTATTAGTATGTCCATTACAATTAGCTTAATATTTGCTTGTTTATCAAGTGATGCAAAGTACAAGTCCTATTAGAGTAACATGCAATAATAATGTCTCAGTAAAAGGAAAAACTGAAGTTTACACAGTGGTACGTTTGTGTTCATATCTACACTACTGCATGCCTTGAAAAGTGCCGATGGATTTTGATGTCAAGTCCTACTGACTAGTATACTCCTTTGTGCTATTAATCCTTATACAATCTAAGCAAGAAAAAAAAATTATTTGAATCACTGGATGCCATGAAAGTTAGGTATTTTTTGAAAAGACACCACCTCTCAGCTAAGTTAAACTGACCACTGGAGTCATCTACTATTCCACTATAGCATATAGCTAAAAAAAAAGGGTTAAAAGAAAAAAAAAAATCCTTGCTTTTGTTGGTTTTCTGAATTTGTAGACACAGAGATAGTTGGATTTCTGTGAAGAGTACTTCAAGTGTTCGTAAGTCCAAGGCAAAGTTGTGGGCCATCACTGTATCAATATTACCAAATCAGATTTCAATATTCTCAAAAACCTCTTGTATTCCATTGAAGTGGAGACAGCTCCATTTCTATCTCAGGGAAGCATCATACCAAGTGTTGAAATTATACTGAGGCCATCACACTCCTCCCTCCCAGCCCTCAAAACACTAAGGGTGCTCGAAACAGTTAAAGCCAAATTCAGTTTAAGCTTCTACCTTGTTAACTTCCATTCCTTTGAACATAAACCCCAAGGGTTAGCTGCTTTTGACCAAACAATTTTTTCCTCCTCTTCTTTGCGGATTCTCCCCTTTTCAATGTACTCATTAACATGGGGAGATTTCGTTATGAGCCTTGGTGGATGCTACTTGATGGTTTCAGGCCAATGTGTAGGTGTATAAAAACACAAACACACACACACTTTCAGGGCCAGAAGCAGGAAGATCTGTCAGCATTTGCTGGTACTGTCCCTTTCCCAGCTTTGGAAACCCTTTGAAGCAGCAGCCTTGAAGAGAAACTCCTCTCTGTGGAGCTGCTGAGGCTTTAACTTCCCTAAAGCTAAGTAAAATAAAGAATTCAGAATGGAGGATCCTAGTGATCTATAGGGAAACAAGAATTCACTTTTTCCATTGGACATATGCTGCCTAACCTAATGAGGGAAGTCAGTTTATGGTACAGGACAGGAGACAAAGCCGAAGATTGTTTTACTTGGTAATAACAGTTTATAACTACAGAGGTATGCTCTGGAATTTCCAAAGAGCCCAATTCATGACGCACTAGGAATAACATCTGCAAAGTTGTGCTGTTAAATGACTTTTCTAAGAGAAGATCATTCTACTTTGCAAAACCTGATAGAATGAATCTTAAAGTAAAGAAGGTACCACAGGATTGAAACTTACTAAATCTAAATAACATTTTTGCTTATTCTTTATGTCAGCAATTTTTATTTGTTTTTTGCCAATATACACAAGAAAGCACTGTTCCAGACTGTTAGGGGATTCATGCAGCAGAAGCAAAGTGGAATGACTCCTTCTGGTGTAATGGAATTTAACTGCATGGTCCCTTTTTCTGTACCTTCTACCTGCAAAAATTGTACTTCATTAATGAGACAGCAGTGGCACAATAGACAACTCAAACCATTAACTACTAATTCAAGGGTCTGAAGGACTGACAACCCACTTCACTAGCAAAATGGACATTACCATTTAGTTGACAGAGTACAATTCAGAAATAATTCTGAACTGACTGCAACTGACTACCCTGCCTGTAATCCTGTGGCATCTGCTTTTTAACCAGGCAAGACAGCAATGGAGTTCTCAACATCCACTCCTTGATCACTCCCTTTACAGAATACTGCTTTAACATACACAATTCCGAAATACTAATCTTTCCTAAAATAGAAGGCACAAAGATATGATATTTAAATTAGTGACCAAATACGTACTCTGTACTTTGTCTTGTTCTTCCACAAAATCACTTAGAGTTGAATGCAGCCCCACTAGGAGGTGAAGCGGAGGAAGCTCGGCTGAGACTGGACGTGTTTTGCAAGGAGACAGCCTCCAAGTCCCTCCACTCCCTGTTCATGTCACAGAAAGGCACAGTAGGCCCATTATCTCCCGTGGTAAATTTCCTTGCGAAATACGAGTTTATTGTTCATGTTGAGCCTTAGATTGATAGGTTCAGTCTGCAGTGCTTCATTCACACAGGTACAGTAACATAGCTACAGTAAATAGTTTCCTTGCAAGGGTCCATGACATATCATTTACTCTTTAGGCTGTCCCTGAGGTACGAGCTCACCTTGACCATTTTTCATTTCAGAAAACATTTTACCTTGTTAATTTCAGGATTTAGGCTTCAATGGTCCTTGTGGGTCCCTTCCAACTCAGGATATTCTATTATTCTGTTTAGTGCAACCCACAGGCACTATGTTCATGCACAAATTCATCCCACAACTCTACTATTAATTGACTGAATCACAAGCCACGAATAAAATGCTGCGATGGAAAACCTGAAGTGAACTGCTTTTAAAGGACAGGGGCAGTACTTCCTATTCACAACCACTCCACACTCAAAGAGTTTCCTAACAAGCATTAATCTTATGCAGTACGGCCAAAGTTTTGTTAACTGTGGGTCAACTACTCAAGTTTACCAACAAATCATACCAGCAGCCACTCGGCAAAAACTTGGACCATGTTCATCCCATAAGCAAGTTTCCATCTCGCACAGCTGACATGGCATGCAGGGCACGGTAAATCCTGGAACCAGGAGTACTGGGACTACCGTGGCACACACATCCAAAACTAAAAACTTGTCATTTCCTCTCCAACTTGCATTCAAACCATAGTACAAGAAAATAAACTTTGGTTTACTTAGCAACATATCAATGTCCTACTGTGTGGAGTATTAGCACTGAGTCTGACTGAAGAGGATAATCCACTTTGTAATTTAGTTAAATTACTAATTTTAACAAAGATAAGTACCTTGTATAATTTTGCAGTGCTTAAAGAATACATCCTTTGAGTATTTCACTCTAAGAAACATCAGCTTGTTATCATATTTTAAATTTATGGAACATTTGTAACTGCTGTTATATCAGGAAAAATATTAAATCTGCACAATAAGTACAAACTTTATATGAGAAAGTGTACTTGTAAGTGTATGATGATCTCCCAATGTCTGCTGAGGCACTCGCTCCCACAAAAGACACAGACAACATCTCCGGGGATAAACTCCACTGTCCCAGAAAGTGCAACTCAGTTAAAAAATAAAAATAAAAGCAACTAACAGAAAACCAAACAAAAACCTGTCTCCACTCTATTGGCTGTAAAAAGGAGATGCTTATCTGCATTCTCAACCAGGAGTGTGGTTGAGAACCCCATCTTCAAAAAAGAGATGCCTTAAAAGCCCGTAATACTAACAAGAGAACGTATCATTCCTCCCAAATGTGGTTTAAACTGTGCAGAAGCAAATTTTGTTTTGCACTGGCATATACACTTTGAAGTATATCTCTGCTTCTCTGGAGGAAAGCAGGCATTTAGATGAGTGTAACAGAATCCAAACCATCCAGAATATAAAATAAATTAAAACCTACTGATTAGAAGATTTGAACAACGACTGTACAAAGAAAGATAACATCTACATCCAAAATGAAAGATATGTTTTATCCCGCCTGTCCTCCAACTTTAAAGCATTTTGACTGTAAGAAATAGCAGACACCGAGTAGGACGTGCCTGTATTTTGATCTAGGCCAGCATGGTCCAACTGGCGCCCATCATCTGAATCTGGACCACAGGATGCCTCCATATGGCCTGCCACCTTTTCCTTGGAGGAGATAGGGAACAGCTGTTTGAGGAGCAAACGCTGCCCGAACAGCCAAACACCTCCTCCTGTGTCCGGCTGGCCCAAAGCCCAGAGCTGTCACCGTGTTCCTGTGGAAGGCAAGGAAGGAACAGGGGAAGAAGGCAGCAGACCTCCCACCCACGCAAGGACTTGAACTCTTCATTTGTCTGAGACGGACAGATGCAACCCAGCAAAGCCTGGAGCTGCTTCTGCAATGGAGAGGGGCCGCCACAGGAATGGCCCAATGAAGCCCCCAGGATCTGCTCTTACTGTCATCAATAGTCGGGGGTGGGATATACCAGAAGTGACACAAAAATCAGGAATTTAGCATGCCAGCAAAATCTAAACCACCTTACTGTAGATACACTAAGGGGTACAGTATAAGCACACTGTCGATCTTCAGTTTGGTGCCAGTAAAACAGATTAATACAATATTTTGGCCTTCACAGAGGAAAACCAGAAAAGCATAAATATATTCCATTAACTGCCTATTGATTTATTATTGATCAAGCAGAACAACTCAGATGTTGAAACTCAGACGAAGCAAATTAAATAGCAACACTATTTTACCTTTGTATCTGCCCACTCAATGCAATTTTCAATCTCTCCTTAAGGTGACATGTATAGCAGTCTAGTAAACAAAAGGGAAAGATTTTACAGGGTTTACAACTGTGCCATCTTTCTTCCACCCATTTTTCACAGTGTTGCTGACATCACTTCTGAAAAAATCTATTTGACTGGCATGCCAGTGAGTATAGATCAAGTAGGGAGGAAGACTGAGAATCCTGAAGAACTACCTAGTACGGAAACAAAACCGAATTCGGTTTCTAAATAAATTTGCTTTTGACTGCATATTGGTTGAAATCTTTAGAGGCATTAAAATATTCTCTATTGTATCAACTTAAAAATAATAACTCCCATACATTTGAACAGACTGTTGAAAAAATCAGCGTAATTGTCTGCATTCAACTCAATTATCATTTAGCACATGAAAGTTAAATGGTGGAATCTTCAAGCCAAGTACAGAGAGAGACACCAGACGTTTTAGTTCACACTGACCTGGAAAATCATATGCTTATTGGAACAGGATAGATAACAAACAGCACAGAAAAATAATGTAAGAGCAGCATAAATCATATTGAAAGCATAATAACTTCAAAAACTAGTGTAAAAATTAAGCTAGAGATGTGAAATCTCACCTAATATACCCAATATTGAAGGGTCAAACATGACACCAGATTTTAAAGACGGTATAATAGTATTTTGAAATCTAGAACTTGATGTGTTAAAACATCCTAACTAAAATGATATTCCATTCCTCAACAGCTAATGACTGGATTTTAGAATTTCATTCACACGAAATCAATTAGTCAAATTTTATATGAATAATAAATCAAATTTAGTATCTGATCAAAAGGGATTATAGCCTCCAGGAAATTAAGTTCTCTGTCCAATAGTGCACACAAACAGATGAAAACATCTTTGGATAGATTACTGCAAAGCTTGTATTCACAATGGGACTAAAATAACACTTTCACAAACAGTATCCAGACGTCTGTACACACTAGTCAGACAACAGGTATGAAGGTGTTCCTGTGGAATACTGGATGCAAAGCAGACTACAGATAATATCTAAAAACACTAAATTACTTCTAACAAATAGATTTCATTAAAAAAAATAGAAACAGTGATTCATGGGGCAGCTTCTGCCTTCTTGAATAAAAGTAGCTTGACAGAAGGCAAAGAAAGCACTGGCAAGTAGTCGCTTGTTAACTTTGCAAAGAAACATAAAACCGAGTCAAAGAAAATGAAATTTACTTGCTAAAATGTTACTTAAATAGGTGACTTTGCTTTCTCCATGTTGTTTAATTCTAAAATTCTTACTGATCTCTCTTGCACAGGGGAGCCCAGCACTGGACATAGTACTCTGTGGCCTCACCAGTGCCAAGTAGAGAAGGATCACCCACCCTGACCTGCTGCCAACACTCCTAATGCAGCCCGGGATGTCATTAGCCTTTTTTGCTGCACATGTTGGTTCATGTTCATGCTGCTGGTTCATGTTCAACTTGTCCCCCAACATATTAATGGGATTATTACACTCAAGTGCAGGACTTTGTACTTCTTGCTGAACTTCAACTGGCAGCCCATCTCTCCAGCCTGTAAAATGGCAGCACCTTCCCAGGGATAGAAGTGAGGCTGATAGGCTTGTTCCCTGGGTCCACCTTCTATTCTGAGGACAGGAGTGGCATTTGTTTTCTTCCAGTCCTCAGTAATTTTGCCCAACCATCATGATCACTCAAAGATCACTGAGAGTTTTTGTTGGAAAGGACCTTTAAAGGTCACCTCATTCAACCCCCACTGTGATAAGCAGAGACACCCAACCGGACCTTGAATGTTTCCAGCAATGGACCAACCTCTCCAGGCAACCTGTGCCAGTGTTTCACCACTCTCATTGTAAAAAATCTCTTTCTTAGATCCAGTCTGAATAGACCCTCTTCTAGTTTAAAACAACTGCCCCTTGTCCCCTTACAACAAGCCCTTCCTCCTGATCAGGCAGCCTATAGCAGAAGTCCACTACAATGTCACCCATGTTGGTTTGGGTTTCAATTTGTTTGCTTTCTTTACACACAAATAGCTTGCCTGTGCCCTACAGAAAAAACTGCAGGCTCTCAGTGGTCCAAAGACCATAGGCTGAAAACTGTCTAAATTAATGCCAAACTGCCATCCTGGACAGTCCTGCAAAACTGATCTTTTTTCCAGCACAGGAGAAGCTACATACAGGTACTACTTACACAGAGTCCAGTGAATGCATACACTGGCTACCACAGCAAAAGCTATGGCTAGCCTGCTGGTTTCAGACATACCCCTTCAAAGATTTTAAAAGTGAACTAAAATTACCACAGAATTGTCTTTTATTAGGCAGGTAATAACAACCTTTACTACATCTGGGTAAAAGATACAAAATTCTGTCAGACCAATTATGTTCAAAATGTCAATAGTTCGGGCACTTCCACTTTTTCTAAGTGCACTCCCTGTCTCCATGTCTTGTTTTAATTTACAAAAACTTCTGTGTAGCAGACTACAAACAGGCATACAGACACACCTGAAAATCAGGCATAGTCTTTTAGAAAAGGCTAAAAGTTGATTGTGTTTTCTTTAGAAATAGAACCTCACTACGAATATCTGTAAACTATATGGCTCCCTCTTGTGCCTATTATACCACATTTCAGCGTACAAAAAAATGTTAACATTAAGCCATAAATATTTGGGCTTTGTTCACCCTTCAGCAGGCATGCAATGCCCATAAATGTTAATGGAAGTCCCACGCATACCTTCCTTTCTCTTACTCTGAGAAGAGAAAGCCCTGCAGCTTACAGTATTTCTCTTTGGAACAAACTACAAAAACATCTTGCAAACTACAGGTCTGCAGCAATGAAAGCCGACTTTTGACGATTCTCTGTATTTTGACAGCAATGCAGAGGCCAAGTGCACCTTGAAAGTACATCTGTAAGAACTTTTAACTATTTTTTAGCTATCAAATTACATATGTTTAGAGAGGTGTCAGTGTGGTTTATAGAGCCTGGCTAACGTGCTCAAGGGTTTATTTTTGTCTGCTCAACATCCCACCTGTTTCTGCTTATCAAACCAGACTACAGTTTAGCTTGCAACAGCTGTGAAATTCATAAATCTGCCCATTCTTCGTATGCTGCCAGACTAAGAACTTGGAGAAAGAGTTCGAAGTACTGCAGTCACCCTTAGGGAGAAGATAACGAAAAAACCCAGCACTTCTCAGTGTTTAAAACTACACAGCTAACAGAAGTCAAACTATTTTAGTAACAGAACAGCAATGCTATTTGGAAAGAAAATAAAGTATTTGATGAAATTGTTTGTTAACCCTTTTATTCCCTCAGACATTAGAAATATTTTCTACATTAAAAATGTTGCACAAAATATTGTATATTTTTCTGTATCTCCAAATATCAATGAAATAACAAATATCAATGAAATGTCCTGGTCACACAGGACAGCTTTCATCAAAATGCTTATGCTAAAGCATTACTAGTACTGAATGAAATGATTCTATACAACCAAATTTAACATTCACTTTCATAACACTTGCAAAGTGCACTGCCTTTAATAGATAAGTGGGTTTACTTCATTTTTTTCATTTATATGACAAATTTTTCTCTTGCTACTTCTTCTCCTTTCTATCTGCTCATTAATTACCCTTAGCACCAGTATTTTGTGGGTCAACTTTGTTCACAAAACAATGAGTGCACGCAAACCGATACTAAAATTACTATCAGCTTTTCTGAATAATGAAAAATGGTTTGTTGTTTTATAGAAGACAGAAGCTTTTCTTTCTTCTTCATGCACTTGTTTTCTCCACCATTTCATAAATTGCAAGCTCATATTTTTGATAGCATAAACAGAAATCAAAATTTTTAATTAGTTTTCACCAAAATCATTAATAATAGGTGCCCAGGATATACAGTTGGCACTACTGGAACTTTCTAATGGGATATTTACTGAACACTAGTAAAGAAACATTAAGCTGAAATTATAGTTACTTGGCAGTGCTGAAGCAAGGCACCAAACAACCAGAACACACCTAAAATGTACCTAATATTTATTACTAGTCATTCTACAAAGAAAAGTAAATAAAGCAAATGATTCCTAATTGATCTACCTTCATACACATGTTTGACGTGAAACAATGGCTATATTATAAAAGAACACCAAACAAGCAATAAAAGCATTTGTCATGAGAATAATAAAAAATTTAGTCTAGTTTTCTGGTCACATGTGGTCAGAATCTATATTTTAACAGTTTATATAAAAGGAAATAGTACAGTATTAAACACTTGTTTGGGTATACTAATGTAAAGCTCCAAGAGAAGATAGCCATTTATTTGAACATTATATCCACAAAGACTTCCCACTGTTGCAGATCAAACTGAACTAAATCAGCCACAACAATATCAGTCTGAGAACTCTTCCTCTGTGAGCTGCCATATCAGCTCCTGTAGAATTGTAAATGTAAAACAGAAAATATAACTGCACAATACTAAAATCGTTACCATGGACAGCACATCCACATCACTGGGGTTTTAAAGACATTCTGCCCCCCAAATCATTGCATGTACATTATTTTCTTTGTTCAAAATGTCTCTTTTCTTAACAGTTGACAGTAGACTTTGATGTGGAATATAAATTGGTTTTTAGTGAGATGTCACTTTGACCACATTAGTTTGGACACTATACAAATGATCCTTGGTTAGCTTTAATGGGCAATAACAGAAATAGTGTGTATTTGCCACCCCTAAGCAGATTATGTACCACAGGAAATTTTCATAAACAAAAAATGTTTTTTCAAGTATTTAAGATGCTTTTGACATAATATTTCATGCTTAAACTGATGTTATACCACTGCTCTTCATATACTTTCTTCAGTTGTGCTCGCACCACTTTGATATCAGCCTTTATGTATTCATTGGTCACTGAGAAGCAGTTCTGAAATACTGAACACATGGCACTCAAAGTTAAGGATTTCATTCCAGATCTCATTTCTCTGTAAAACTGTATTTTAGAGGTTTTTTAATTAATGCTGTGGTCACATAACCTCTCACATATTACTACTAGGGCAGGATTAGTCAATGCAAATGATGGAACTAGGCACAGTGATAGTTCAGCCATCTGATAAAGTGCTTTAAGAGCAAGAATAGCAGCTGGAAGAGCTGCATCATGTTCCACAATATTCTGCTAATAACCCATAAAAACAGTAGACCTTTTTAGGGGTAAAAAAATGATGTAAAGACACAAAATTTAGAAGCTGTATTTGCTCAAGCAGTACACTTTGAGAAACAAAGCGAAGGGCAGAACGGCCAAGCATGGACTGGCAGCCTGCGACAGCACATGGCTGAAAACAGAGTTGGCTGCACTATGATTACCTGAATTGTGACACCTAGAAGGAAGAATTATGTTCCCTTCTGATATCAAAGGCATTGTTTCTACCCTACTCCTTGTGAATCTATTTTGTCTTTCACCCATATTTTTCAACTACTTCAGTTTTCAAAATGTATCCCTCTCCTCCTTATACTTGGCAAACATATGTTTGAAACATATTTAGTTCTTGAAACACCAAAAAGCTACACAAAATAAATGAATCTTTGTTGAATAGCCAATAGAAAAGCTTTGGAGGTCTGGAAACACCAAAGAATAGAATTGCCTTATATCTTCTGACCTCTCCTATGGCCAAACAAAATATCTCTAGATCACACAATTTGGGAAATTCAGTATACAGACTCAAAGACTTTTTACACAGATTATGGCATATTTGGATGTTTGGACATGGAGCACCACCTTGAGAATAACACATTCACTTACAACATCCACTATGTCTAGGTATCAGTCAGAGTAACAGAGTTCTATCTTAGAAACTCAATTTAAATCATTAATTCAGAACACAATGAAAAGTTCACCCATCTCAAGCCTCTCCATACTCAAATTGTTACCAGATGGATTTATCTTTGTATTTGAAAACAATCAAAATAATTATGCTAAATAGAACAGAAAACAACAGTTAATCCACAGTCATTGGAAATACAACATATGGAATGGTTTTATTCTGTCAATTAACAATTATAAATTTACAGTGTTAAGTGCAAACTATAAATTTTTCCAAGAATAGGAGAGGCATAGGTTGTAGATCTCTGCAGGTCACATAGCAAAACTTCCCACAGGCAAACTTCTGCAAACTGGCTAACAGTAGCAAGATGAAAGCAATGACTAGATCATTCCTTATCTCTTTTTCCTCAGAACAAATAAATCCAGCTCCCTCAATCTCCCATATGGATAAAGGGCTGAAGCAAGTATCATCAAGCAAGTCCTCCTCTGACCCCATTCCAGTTTGCCAACATGTTTTTTGTACTGGTGGGCCCAAAACTGTACAGTATTACAGATGAAGTATCACCCAATTTCAAACAAAGGGCAGGAACCATTTCTCTTACACAACTAAATACGTTCCTCTATATCCATTAGCCTACTGAACTGCAAAATTCTAACAGCGGTTCAAAAAACCAGCAGGAAATTGCTTTAATGATTCAGACTTCTAAGAGCAATAGTTTTGTGGTATTATTGAGCATCACTGTTTTTACACCTTCTTCAGTAAGGATCACAAGAACAACATTTATACATTACATTTAACATGCTTACCTGAATAACTTTGTAGAAATAGGCATACTGTCGAGCTGTATTTTTATATTGGCTAAAAACATCATGTATGGCCTGAGTTGACTGAAGATACTGTACTTCGTCTTCTTCAAAGTAGAGAGGAGTATCATATTCACTGGGGAGTGTCTGGATGTAGGGCAGCCAGAAAGAGTTGGGGTTGGCTCTCTCACAAAGGAGATGAAATGCCAATGTTATATTGCCCATGGCTTGAAGAATTCGATCTTGAGAATACAGAGATCCTGAATTAACCAAAAAGGGTGAGGCACTAAATTATTTGTCCATGGAAAATATCATCCTAGATTTACCTTAAACTAACAGGATAAAATAACATGTAAGAATTTAACACAACAAAAACAACAACAAAAAAAAAAGGTTATCAACTTTTAAAAATTTTTAGCTGCCTACAATATATTGTGCTGCAAGCTTTTTAACGCAGCAAATGCCTCATGTACATGCATGACAGAAGACATGAAGAAACTAGAATAATACTCTCAGTGCCTCAGAACATTTTATCTCCAAGTATTATATAAGCTACATGATATGTGTTCAAAATAACATAACACACACTTGTGAAAGATATCTAGTCCACTCGGCCAGGAACAAATTGGGAACTTAAATTCTTTCCACTGACACTTCAAGTTTCTAGATATTCCAAATCTGATGCTGGCAGGATAAGCAAGTCCTGTAACAAAGAAGATCAGCTAAAAAAAGGAAGTCTCCTACTGAACGATACCATACATACTAATTTCTCACTTAAGAAGTTCCTTAAGCTCTTACCTAAGACTGAATTTTTAGCCGACTCAACCGTCATCAACAGTTTTCGAGGAACCCACAGAAACAACTCTTCAGCCTACAGAAAGGAAAAAATGCAGAAAGGGCCAGTTGGCATTCATATGACCTACCAAGTGTCTCAAATATACAGTGAATTTAAATTGCAAGTTATTTACTTTTTTTAAAAATCAAAATTATTCTGAATCAAAAATCTCACTTCTCCTCTACCACAAATTAAACAAACAAGCTATGTTTCATATTGTGCTAACCAAATGTTCCAATCTGTACTACACGAAGTCTTAAAGACAGATAATTAAGACTACAAAATAAAATGCTTCAGTTTGGAACTGCTAACATGTAGACTACCCACACAACTTTAAAGCTTCAAATACATTATACATATTGCTAACAATTACATGATCAAATAACAAATATATTCTCACAGTGGAGTTTTTTTCACACTGGCCACTCTTATTCTAGAAGAACTGCTCAGGATTTCTATCAACTTATTTACTGTCTGCTACTAAAGCCCTAAAATGAATATATTATGTTCATTTTTGAATATGCTTTCTATAACAGCTGACTGGTCTTCAAAGCTGTATCCCATCTGTAAAACGGGAATGAAAAGAAGCAATCTTACATGGTTACTTTTTAAGATTTAGTTAACTGCATGTGTCTATATTTCTCAGATGATAAAGGCATTCCTTACATTATTGTAATTTGGGGGGTTGGGGGTTTTTTTCCATTTTGACTACAAAATAGGTATTGCAAATCCCTCTTTCTGAAGCAAAAAGACCAGTTCTTTGAAAGAAGGGTCATGAAAGAAGAGAAGAAACTAGATAGTAAGAAAACATAGAAGAAAAGGATACATCACCAGGGTAGGGTACTCTGGTGATTAGATAAAGAGTACAAGTAACACAGAGGGGAAAAAACAAAGATTGATTAAAAATTCATAGTACTATCAGTAGTCATAAAAAATAATACTCAATTTGATAAATAATTTAATTTCTCAAGAATGCAGAGTTGAGAACATTTCAGAACAGCAATTTCACAAACAGCTAAAAAGGGGAGGGAAAGGTGGTGAGCATTTCAGAGCTCTCCAGATATATTCCGAACACGATTTTCTAATCTAAGTCAAATGTTCACATGCTCACCTTTATCTCTCTTGTTGCTTTCAAACCAAATCCCTCCTCTTCAAAGTTAGCTATTTCAAAACCCTCTGTGGATGCTCCATTTTCATTTGCCCACTTTATCAATTCAGGGAAATAGTCATCTCTTTTTCCATCAAAGACAACAGACAAACCTATATACACAATTTATTAAAAAACAAATGCAGAAATAAGAGGATCTAGAAAGATAAAGAAGTTCAATATAAAAGCCCATGGAAAAAGCTATCTGCTATCTCACAGCAGTGCTACTTTGAAGTAGCTGAGTCAGAACTGGTCTTTGTTAAGTGTTATTCAATACTATACAAATGTCATACTCAATTTTCATCAACTTCAATATTGCCACAAATTGGCTTAGCAGTTGTCTTAAAAACACAACCACCTAAATTGAGCTGTGATGAAATATGAAGCTCTTCTCCCCTTTCCCTTTTAAATAAGAAGAGTGAAAATATTTCCAAGCTTAGTATCGATGATAAATGGAATCACTACCACATGTTGATGCAGAAATAAGGAGGAATTTGAGAGGCAAACTGTAATTTCATTAACTCAGCACCGTGAATGGTGGTAAGCAGTTCTCAGGGCAGGTAGTCTTTTCCTGTAGCATATGTATCTACTAAAACATTTAAGGACTGATCATCCTTCTGACATCAAAGATCTCATCCAAATTTTTACACTTTGCTTCTCCAAGAGGCGTGTGGTCCACTACTCCAATTGCAAGCTTCGTTCATTTCCTCAGCTTTTCCCTTTACTGTCATCTGATTTGAACCTATCCACAATAGTTCCTGACTATATTTGGCCAGCTCCTTTTGTAGCTTTTTGCCTCTGTGTGTTCTCTTCAACCCAAACTCTGGTGTGTCAGATCAGATTAAAAGTGTCCACAGGCTACTGAAATGGTTAGGCCATTTTAAGAGTGACAAAATGTCATTGACAAGATGTTTACATACTATGGTTAAGCATAGGTAAGAAAATATGCTTTTAGAATAAAAGAATTTTAGAAAATTAGCATTAGTGTATTTAAAATGCTTCCAAACTTCACATTTCAAGCCGCAGAATCAATCCAATCTGTAGTTACATTAAAAGTTCAAGTATCATAGAAAACTATAGTCTTTGATGATGTACAAAAATTCAGCATCGATAAAGTATTTTTTGAATGTAATGACCTCACAAATCTATTAAGACTAGTTGCATAGTTTCTACAGATCTTGGCAGTGTTTATATTGTCCAAGACTCTGCTTTTAATTTCCAGTTTTCACTATTGTATAAGGCTACTGGAAGCTTTTAACATCCACCTTGTATTTGGAACAATTCTGTAAACATCTCTGAGATTCTACCTCTGTTCCTCATATACAATATGGTACAATACGTCACAAAATTTTCAAAATTACAGATAAGCTTCTTTAAATTTTAAGCACTATTGGGAAACAAACTGTTTCTATATTAAAAAAATATAGCTACAATATATTGAAAAATTAGCTTTATTTAAGATTTTGATAATAAGTCAAACAAGGAAAATTTACAATTAAAAATACTCAGATTTCAAAATGTTTTCTATACTGAAGATCATTTTTGTTCATGTTTTGCAATCCAATGTGCTAGACAAGAAAAGCACAAAGTATGACACTTTTGGCAACATATATTAATTTGTACCTCTCAGAGTTCCCTAGAGGAGTTAATACTTCCTCTGATAATTGTCTAAAGTCTTATTGAATTTGTAAACCATGCAGTATTAATTACTATGTTCTATTAAAAATTAGTTTTGAAAGACACCATACTAGTCACACTCACTACAGTGATCCTTCGCATAGTCGAAGTAATTTGCAGGATCCCATACTTGCTGTTGATTTTCCAGCGAGTTGTGGGACCTGGCGCATGCGCAGAAACTACCGTGACCTCAGTCTGATCAGCCCCCAGCCTCGCCACTCGAGGTGCTGGCCCCACCCCCACCTCCCCGCTCACACAGCCAGACCCGTCCCCGCTCCCCCCCGCGCTGCTCACAGGGCTCCCATTCCCATCCCCGCTGCACCACTCGCAGGGCTCGCATCCCTGTCCTTGTTCCCCCCACCCGGCTCGCAGGGCTCGCATCCCCAACTCCAGCCCCGTTCGCACGGCTTGCGGCACCGGCCCCAGTCCCTTGCACGGCGAGCACACCCAGCCCCTGCTGGCGCGGCAAGCACAGCCAGACATCTGAAACAAGCCCCGCTCTCAGGACCGTCCTCCAGACCGTATATGGGGAGGGGGCATGGCTATGGGCATGGCGTACTCGACTGGGTTCGCTATCTTTGCGGATTTCACGACTCACATGAGGAGGACCAGACCCAACAGCCCACAAGTAACAGGGGATCACTGTATATATCTAAAAATGGTACATTAAAAGAGAATTGTGTCCAGAAGAAAGATACAGTGAACAGGCCAACCCCAGCAATAAAGCTGCTCTCATTAGCCTGAATTATGATTTACCATAACACATATATTGCATTATAAAAACTTGGACATGTACCGTAAGTTTATAGAAGTCATGGCATAGTAAAAAAATGAACCAAGTTCACCCCCACACTGCTACAGGATGCAGTCACTCAAACATTACCATTTATTCTTCCACATGCTCTCTGCCAATAACTTGTTCAGAGCTATGTAAGCCCTTTCATGAAGTAATATTATTATGCAGCAGTCAAAATATATTAAAAACAGGTGTGAAAGGGAAATTTCAAGCCTCTTAAGTACTTGGTTTATCAAGTAATGCTATGAATCAGTCAGTCTCCATTTATATGCAGTCTGGCTGTTTTGCTTTAACTGTATAAATTCCAAAGAATAAAGAATTTTTTCAGTACTTTTTCATGTATATCCAGCCCCAATCTATTCATTGCAAGGTTAAAAAGTTATTTGTCAGACATTAAAATACCTCAGTTATAAAAGAGGTTAATTTTACTAAAATTACATGAAAAGCAATTTTTTAGAGCATGTCTCTAAATACAGACAAAATGAATACAAAAAAAGAAAGTGTCATCAATAGCAAGTTACTGCAGACCATACTAGAACAAAACTGTTCTAGTCTGAAAAATGAGCATACCTTAAACTTAGGAAAACTGAAAATAAAGCTTCACGCTAGCTGTGATATAGTAAGCATTTCTTTATTTTAATTATATGCTTGATTTATAGCAGATAGATTTATCCACTGACATGTTTATTTTGTGCATTTACATATTTCTGTCATCACTTAATGTCATGATGTTGTATTGCTGAAACTGTTTCAACATCCAGTAAAGAGCTGATATAAGAATAAAAGAGATACAAAATTAAATTCAGGATGTTCCAATTTACAGAGGCAGAACAGCAGACCATGCAATCAGGAATCAAAAAGGCCTATTATCCTGTAAGGACTTTTATTTCTAGTCTCTCAGTCTGTGATGAGAAGACAATCTCAAGCTCCTTTTTCTACTTAGCAGAGAGAATTCTCACAGGATCACCTGTTTGTGATAATCATTCAGAATTCTGAGTATTAAACAGGTTAATGCCAGTGGTCATGTCCACCAGGGCATTTCTGGAATACTTGCAAACGTAAAAAGCAAGCCAGAGAATAAAGATTTTTGACACAAAATAATAGGATTGCATAGTATTTATATAACAGCAGTAAAGAAAAAATATTCCTTTTTGCTGTTACCAGACAATTCTTCAGGCAAATCAATACTCAGAATCATGCTTATCTTACAGTCTTTCACATTTACCTTTTTGCTTTTTGCGAATTTTCTCAACAAGTGAACGGATCTGTACATATTCTTCCCATTCCTTACCAGGACCTGGGGGAGGACTGCTGCATTCTGAGAAAAAAAAAGTCACATAAAAATGTATACATATATTTACATATATAGAAAATTTTAACATCCGAGTTATGGTTTCACAGGAACTTAACTGACTCACAGTACTTGTCCTTCAAATACGTTTGCACTGCAAATAAAATCATCTCCACTGTTACAAACATCCCATTACATGAGAAACTTTTGAAATCTTACCTGAAGTTATCTTATATTTATTTTTAATATTCTTTCTAATGTAAGAAATAGCAAATGTCTAAAAAGCTAGGAAGAAAAAAGCACCAAGTATCTAGTGTCTCAGATAAGACAAACAACGAAAAACAGTCTCTGTTTTGAATAATTCAAGCAAAGCACTCTGTTGACATTAGCCTGCTTGCCATCACTCCTGCTGTAATGAAAGCAGACAATAATAGCACAGAGCTTACCTCAGGTAATTGAGAAATTTGCTGGTACATACATTTGACCTGCCTAGTCAATACTGTTTTCATAGATGCATTGATACTGGAAGGACAAGCAAAGGAACGCAAAGCCCTGCTTTAGCTTTAGATTACATCCAGTGTCTCTGCCAATATTCTAAATGCCAGCGTGTGGATTTCTTGATCTAAGCCATGTAAATCCAAGCGGACAGCTGAATATTACCTTGCTCAATGGATTTGAAAAACCTTAGCATTGAAAAAAATATGGAAGCTTGACAAAAAGAACAGCTGATACTTGTCTTTGCTTAGCAAATTAAATCTATGTTTTATTTTTGGTATCAAAGCAGAGGCTAATTGTAGCATAAGCACCAAACTGCTTTGACAACTCCTTGTCTCCTCTTTGTGAGCAATGCTAAGAAAAATTCTAATTTTTTCTAAAGAAACATTAAGATGTGTCCAGGATATGAAAATTTGGAGTTCTGTTTCAAAAAGGACTGTAGCTCAGCACAATTACTAATGACAGTAAAAAGAGTGAACAGTATTTTAGCATCATCACATAAAATTATGCTCTGCTTTTCATATTTATTAGAAATAATGGATGAGTTCCAAGTTCTTCAACAAGTGAAACCATCTCTGGTCTATACACAAGAACTAAGCACTACGAAAAGTTTCCAAACAGCAACAACAAAAAATTAACTGACTTGCATTGCTGTTTCCCACAGTTGATTACTCTACTCTCATATCAGTACAAAGTACTGTTCAAATGATAAACAAAAATAGAGTAATTCTTGAGGTCTACAAGAAAAACATTTGACAAAGCTTCCATGTCAAGTTAACTAGTTTTAAAAAAATATAATCTCATCCAGTATTTATGTTTGAGATATAAAGCCAAAAGCTGCCATAAATATGGTATATCCAATGCATACACATTTAAATAAGCAAATAATGGTATATACTAACAGAGAGGGATGCTATGAGACATACACTAAACTATTTAACCGCTCTGAAATAGCAAGCTTACTTACAGAAAATGAATATAGCTCACTGGCTTAGCAAGAGAATGTTTTTGAGTGGTTTTCACACTGCCCCTTTTCCCAGAGAGGCATAAAAATGAAACTTACTTTGCAATAACTCACTAACGAGATTTAACATTTCCTTTGGCGATACCGTTGCTGCGGCTCCTGTACCTGACTTCTGAGTTTTTACTCGGCTCTTCTTCCCCATCTTCCAACTAGAACAGATTAAGAAACACAGTGTCACCAATTACTATTAAACAAAATATGATAAATATGAATGGACAATATCTTATTAGTCTCTAAAAAAAGAGGACTTGTTTCTTGCACGTATATATGTGCAAGTATTATTCGTACGGCCTGAATATAAGAGCCGTCCAGAGCAATCTGAAGCAATATTTCATGTAGCTGCACATTAATTACTTTGGGGTAATTAGAAACTAGAAATCTTAGAGACAAAAAAAAAAATTTACTCAAATCATGAGCAAATTCATTAGTTACAAACAAGTATTCTGAATCACAGGATCACAGAATATTCTGAGTTGGAAGGGACCCACAAGGATCATCGAGTCCAACTTTTAAACGGCACCACTGCTTCCCTGGCAGGAATCAAACCGCGGTCTCCTGCATGAGAGGCGGGGACATTCCAAAGTATTCATCTTACATAAAACGAGGTTAATTTACCTCATCAGCTGCACAGCAGACATCAGTTGAATTAGCAGTTCAACTGCACTCCAGTAGTAATTCAAAATAATCAAAAATTAAGTGCTCCATTTCAAAATAAAATCAAAATACCATATGTATATTTTTGCTTCTTGTGGTTCAAGACAACTAGTTAAGGAAAACTTATCTTCAGTTCCCACAGTAAATGGAGCATCATCCTAGGCTGGTTTTCCAATATTCAGAGCCCCTTGTCCTCATGGAGGGCTTAAATCACACAACACCTCCTAGAACAGCAGTGTAGTAGGGTGTGAAATATCCAGAGAATTTCTGACATGCACTGGGAGCAATTTCTGATGCTGGCACTGAATAGTCTTCTAGAAGAGGGGTTGTGCAGGACCTGATACTCATGGATAAGGAAGAAATGTTTTCACATAAGACAACCAACAACTGCCTTGGATGCAATAATTGTAAAACTGCAGTGTAAGTCTTGAGGAAACAAAAGAAGGAAAGAAGCAGACTAAAGACTCTGGTCTCACAACAGTAGATAGACCTGTGGCTTGCTCATGGAATGGTAAGCAGAATGCCCTGGGAAACTATAAAGTAGCCCATGACACCCAGTCACCTTCCTAAATTCTATTCTCTGGGCACAAAAATAAACCTTCCCAAGTTGCAAGAAAACCAGCAGGCACAGCAGGAGGCCAGCTGACTGTACACAGGACTCCTCATTAATGGAGCTCCAATGAATCAGTAACATACAGAAAGTGGATTGGGGACAAGCAGCTGGAGGAGAATATACACACACTGTCTCAGCAAGCAGAGACTGAAGCAGGGAGGTCAAAGCTGGATCTGAGGGATGAGGGATGTGAAAGGCAAGAACAAATGTTTCTACCATGAGCAGAAGACAGAGTGGGGAAAGAGTAATTCAGCTGTTAAAGCAGGAAGCAACCTAGTGACAAAAGCTATGGAAAAAATTGAGGTACCCAACACCTTGGTTTTTACCAGCAAGGTCTGTCAGGTATCCCAGGTTTCTGCATCTAGTAGCAAACCTTGAGGGAGAGGAGTTACCAAGTCAAGAGACTGTCTAGGTAAGCTGGACCCACACAAGTACATAGTACCAGGTGGAAAACATCTAAAGTACTGAGAAAGCCAGTTGATGTCTCTGGAAGGCGTCAGGCTACCATCTTTGAATGGTCAGGGTAATTGCCCATGACAGGAAACAGGTAACTTAAGAACAAACAAAATCCAATTGAAAAGCAGGGTGGAGGTAGGAGAGGACAAAGGCTCCAGAGACCTGGATAGTAGTGAGTCTCACCTCCTTTGCTATACAAAATGTATAGTCCTAAATGGAAGCTATTTCCAGGCATGATGAATGTTAAGGTGACTGGGATCAGACAACAGACTTCTAAACGTGAACCCTATACAACCAACCTGACTGCCTCAAGCAGAAATAAGTGGCTTTGTGGACCAGGGAGAACTGGTGGTTGCCAGTGCTTTGACTTAAGCAAGGTTTTTAGCACTACGTATTTCCATAGCACCCTCGTTGTCAATCTGAAGAGATTTGGATTTGCCCAATATGGGCCAAAATCATCAGATTTGGATACTAGGAGAGAAAGCATCCTCAACAAACTTACAGATTATATAAAATGGGGGAAGCAGTCAACATGTTGCATGGGAGAGCCGCCACCCAGAAGGACCTCAACTAACTGGAGGAAGCAGCAAACTTTGTTAAGCTGAGCAAAGGTAAAGTATCTTGCATTCGGGAAGGAAAACATCCTATACAGCATTAGAGATGCAGACTGGACTGGTAGCAGCTCTGCAGAAAAGGATTTGGAGACCCCAGGAGACAGCAAGTTCAACATTAGCCAGCAGTGCACCCTTAAAATGGTGAAAAATAACTGTACTTTGAGCTGCATAAGCAGCAGGTCAATGGAAGCGATTATTTCTTTCTCCTCAGCACCGGTGAGGCCGCGTTTAGAGCACTGCAGCTTTGGGACATGCAGCACAGGAGGTACTGGCAAACTGGAGCACATCTCGGGGAAGGCCATTAAAATAGGAACAAGGCTGACACATGAGATGAGAGACATTGTGAGAGAGTTCAGTTTGTTCAGTGTGGAGAAGAAAAGGTGCTCACTACTGCCTTCACCTATGTGACAGGGAATTATACAATGGGTGGAGGCAGATTCTTCCCAGGAAAGCACAGTGAAAGCTCAACAGGCAAGAGACACACAATGCTGCTGGGCGAATTCCAAATAGATACAAGGAAACTTCTCACCATGAGGGTGATTGAACACTGAATAGGATGGAGATTCAACAGCCATCTCCATCAACCTTGGAAAATTTAAAAAATTTGACTCAGCAAGGCCCTAACCAACATGATTCAACTTTGAAGTTAAAGCAGGAATATTGAGCCTCTCAAATCTGCAGAGGTCCCATTCTATCTACATTTTTCTACAATTCTACATGTCACTTCGACTGAATTCTTCACCTCTATAGGGGCAGGCTAAGTAGTTTATATGGTAAACAGTATCTTCCTGTACATCATAGAGGATCCTACGTCCAGCTATTCTGGAATGACATGAGAGTTAAGACACATTCAGGTAACTTCAGATATCTGAAAGATTTCAACTGTCTGCCTGATTTATCACAATCACCTCAGCCAGAGCAACTCAAGTTATCACACATGCTGTACAGTAAAATCCATAAAAATGCTTAAAATCACTATACAGAAGCAGTTCCAGGTGTTCTGGGCACTAGATACTTTTGTCTAGTCAGATACTTTTACCTGGTCAGTGCAAGCAGCTTACTAAAATGGTTTCCTCACATACCCTATTAAAAATTTTTGTTTCTTGGCAGCTGGTATTAACCCTGCAATGTATCAACCAGCAGTTGAAAAATTTTAGTGGGAAAGATACATAATCTGAATGCTTTCCTTTTCCATTAAAATTAGAGGGACCAAGAAACTGCCAAAACCAAGGTTTATTTTAAATAGTAACTGTAAATGATTAGGAAGCAATTTAAGGTTAACATTTTTAACTTATTAACTCAAAATTAAAGGAGCTCAAAACTGACTGAAAACCAATACCTCACAATAAGGACAAAAAACCAAGGCAAAACTATATGGTGTTTTCCAAAGGCAAGACAAACAAGTGAAGTCTTACGTCTTCTCACATTAAACACAGTGCAAGAACAAGACTAGCTCTGGTTATTTGGAGACTGTGAAGTTCTGGGGCATATCCACGCCCCCTGATTTTAGCATTCTGGCAGATATCAGAAGCTCAAACAACCCATCTGCACTGCCTTATTTTATGGGCCCCCTTGAATAAAGGAAGCCCTCCTTGCATAAATTGCTCTCCCAATACAGTTTGTACCACGAAAAGCCCACACATGCAGGCTGGTAAGGAGAGATCCCACAGATTCAATGTGAGAAGCACTGTCTGGTTACATCCCTTGAAGCTCGTGAATGAACACTGGACAGCCTCTTGAAAGGTGTTGCTCTACCACAAACAGTTACATTTGATATGAGATTTCTTAACATTTTTCAGCTCATATGAAGGAATCAGTAACATGCATTATGAAATCCATGTCTTTATAATTTGCAAGAGTACAAATTGCAAATAGCATCAGTATAAATGGTTAACCTGCTCTAATGCAGTGTGAGACAAGATAAAGAATAACAATAGCAAAACAAAAAAGAATTCAAAGTTTATTTTCATGGTCTTCCCATTATACAGTCTTTCCTTATGGTTTGTTAGTTTGTTTTTTCTTTCTTTATCCCCCCATTAATTTTCTCATACCTACAATAATATAAACAGCTCTTGGTACAAGAGGCCACCTTCACAAGGACTTTATTTGCACATGAGCTATTCACTTGAGTGTTCCCCTCTCCCATATGAATATTGTGTTACATTTAATTTAGACTTTTCTGCTCTTAAGAAAAATCAAGTCAGATGGGTCTGTAATGGATTCAACAGTAGGCTTGGAGAGGGAGTCCAAAAGATTAAGGGCACGAACAATGCAGTTCTGTGTTGATTCACACACAAACTGTTTTCTACATTCCCTCTAAGCCCAGTTCCCTGCATCTTTAGAATCATCAGAAAATTAAAGCACTCACACAGTGTATTTCATGTTAAAAATTGTACATTTTGACATATAGGACATATCAAGACGCTCATAAATATTAACATATGTAAGTTGAACAAATTAAATTCTTCTGAATGAAGAATGAAGTATGTTTATCAGTCAAAAAATTGGAGAAAAACAGTTTCAGGAAGTGTTCTGTATAAATAACCACCAAAATACTGCAGACTTTTTTCTTTTCGTTTTCCTTTATGTTGTATTTAGAGGAAAAATTACATTGAAATATAAACATCAATCAGTAGATTTATGAGAAAAAAAAATCCAAAGAAAACTGTGCACATATTATACATGATGACATGAAAAGTGCCACCATGCAATCAGAACAACAATGCAGCAATACATGAAGCTGTTCAAATACGGTACGTGATCAGCACTAAATTTTGAATTCTTCCTTGTATGACACATGTTAGTAGAGAGAACCTACTCTTGCAATAAAAGCATTGCCAAGAATTATGTCTAAAGTTAAAGCAGATTTTGGACTAAGTGAATTTCAGCTTCCCAAATATGTATGATTAAAAGAAAAATTTGAACAATGCTCTGTATTTGCATTACTATCTGCTCTACAAAAATCAGAAATTCAAGGCTAAAACAAGGTCTGTCACAGCTACTACTAACGCTCAGATAACACACAGCAAACACACCATAGGAAAAAACCAAGTTCAGTGAACACAACTCATTAGATTGATGGCATCGTAATCAGAAATACATTTTTTCAGTAGGCTGCTACCAGTACATGAATGTGAAATAAGCTTGTTGAGTATCTCTGCTCCCTCCTTTGATACATGTATCTTGTCTAACTATTGCTTCTAAGTCATCACAATTTCTATAGAGGAAATATTCTGCATGCATGATTAAATCAGCAAGTCACACACAAACAAAAAAGCAAAACCAGCAGATGGATATCTTGAGATATCTTGTTAAAGAATTATATATTTCCTTTTAAGGAATCATCTATTGCGATCAAGATTGTACTTTTTTATCAAATTCCCAATTAGAAAAACAGGTTTCTGCTTCATACATACTTATCTTCATTCACTACTCAGTTACATCAAACAGATATGTATAACTATTTAAAATCTAAAGCATGTGACAGCTGTATTGTTTAATAAGGGCCATAATTCGAAAGTATTTGCTGCTATACATAGCTGGGTAGAAAGCACATTCCAAATACCAACACAGTAAAGTCTGCATCAAATAATCACATATTATACTTTATAAAATTATATTTTATAAAATATATAATCTAAAA
>WEKX01003033.1:23022-41235 GCA_013390025.1 Pitta sordida
TGGAGATTGCTCTTGTCCCTTTTTTTGCCATTAATGTACCTGTAAACACCTTTTTTGTTGTCTTGTATTTTAGTAGCCAATTGAAGCTCAAACTGAGCTTTTGCATCTCTAATTTTTTTTCTGCATGACTTGACAACATCCCTAAAAAAAGTCCTAGTTACCTTCCCCTCCTTCCAAAGGTGATACATCCTTTTTTTGACTCTTAGCTCATTCAAGATCTCCTTACTCAACCAGGGTGGTCGTCTGCCTTTCTGGCTTGACTTACTACACACTGGGACAGCCTGCTCCTGTGCCTTGAAAATCTCATTCTTGAAGTACTCCCAGCTATCCTGGGCCCCCTTGTGTTTAAGAGCCACCTCCCAAGGAACTTTCCTAATCAGTTCCTTAAATAACCCAAAATCTGCCCTATGGAAATCCAGCTTAGCTGTTATATCTGATAGTTTGTTAGTCTGATAGTCTGATAGTCTGTTAATCTGATAGTCTTTGAGGAGTTTGTTCAATTCCCCTTGTTAAACATTTGTTACATTTTATAATTGAAATATGTTCCAGGATACTCCAAAATATGGGTTTATATAACTTGCTGACCCCAGATTTTCCTATTCACAAGCAAAGGTTTGTGTGTTCTATACTATACAGCAGTATTGCTTGTCTACTTTTGTGTCTCACTTCCATAGTTCTAAAGTCATGTTTCATCATTATGAAACAATATGCGTTGCAGGTTCAATAGCCTTGGGAATAGGGAAAACAAAAATCTGAACTCTATTTTCTTTTTGTTTCCCTTCTTTTTTTTTTTTTCTTCTTTTTTTTTTTTTTTTACTTTAATTAGCCCTAGCTCATACTAGCAGGATGATTTCATCCATGGCATAATTTCTTCACAAGTTAGAGGAAGCATGAGTTTGCATGACAGGTATTTGAGAAGCTTGGTTAGTATTTTGCTGTTAGAAGAGCATGTTTGCTTTGGATTGCCAGTGCACTCAGTCAGATGAATGAGTTCCTTGAACTCAGCTTAACGTGGTGTCTGTAATAGCCCTATTANCAAACATTTCAGTATGCTGTAGTCTGTATATTATGGACATCTGTAAAATACCAGTGGCATGTCATTTTTGTAACTAACCCAATTGAGGCAGACCAGCCAAACAAGACTTTGGAAATAACCAAAAAAGGGAAAAAATTTTCAAAGACAACAGATTTATATTTTTAAATTAACAACTGCAAAGCTGGATACATTCAAACAGTAATAATTTATCATAATAAGACAGAGCAAAGGATTTATGAGCGAGATTTCAATTTAGATATAGAATGTGGTAGAACAATAAGATAATTCAGGTATAAAAATTATTTTATTGTCCAAATAAAAATCACCAGAGATAAAGTCTTCTAATATGAGGAATAAATCTGAAATAAGAGATGAACACTGAAGAAAATCTCTGGATTATTTTGAGTTAAAAAGTTCTGAAGTTTTAAACTTCATAAGTTTAAAACAAATATGTTGATTTAAAACTTGATTTAAAAATCATTTTAAAATTATATAATTATTTTCATTAAATTGACCCAAACACTTTTATCTTTTATGTACTTAAAACATTTCTGATAGTTTATTGACGATAGCATTTTTTCTCTGTGACACATTGAAAAATACCACTGTCTTTCCAGATGAATCAACAGTAACACATTCAACTTCATTTGGTGGCCATGTGATGTAAAACTACTCAAGATTTCCATGATTTTCATTTTATTGAAAATGCCAATTGCTGTCTCCTTTATTGACTGTTAAGTCAATAGACCACAGAAAACAGAGAAACTGGTAGCTGACTCGTGCAACATGCAGTTCCCATAGTTTCTCTAGAAGATGCATAATGTACAATCGAACTATTGAGAGGAAAATTAAAGGTGTCATGAATCTAAATGTTAAATTTTGGCTAATAACATTAGTCTTCTCCCATCACAGATTTCCAGTGGAAGAACATTTCACTGCCTACATCTGTCAAACCTTTCTTCTTCCCTTTGTACATGCACACACACAGAGAAATGTTCATTACAGCTAAAACAGTGTTCACTGAAAACTTTGCTATACCCTGAGTGTAACTATGTCATTCAGAACACAGTATCTTTAGTTACAAAGTATGATGACACCTTTATTTCTGTGAATAATTTTCTTTGACACTCCAGGCAAAAACCTTTCACTGAATTACAACCATCTTATTTTTCTTCCTATTACAGAAAAGTATTTGTTTCTGTCTCCATTATTTTTCTAGGGGTGGGGGCAAGGATTTACAGTTAAGCCCTTAACCGGATGCATTTTAAAGGATTTGCTTTCCCCACATGAACCGAGCTTTTTGTGCCCCATATCACCTTTCACTTCTGTTCATATTTTGTCACAAATATCACTTCAGAGCATGAGGTGAATGAACTAGATGCTAAACATCTAGTTGAGAAAGTTTAACTGCATGTATTATCAAGAGTTTTGTGAATCCCTCCTCTTTATATGGCTATTTGAATTAAAAAAATATTGTCCCATTAAATGTCCAACAAGACATAAGCTGCTATTGTATTTACTCCTTGTATATTCACAGAAACTACACTTACCTACAGTCTTGAGAGCTCAGGTTCTTTAAGTTTGCAAAGCAAGACTACGATCAGGAAAAGAAGAAATGACTGACTAAAACAACGTAGAGTTCTTGTGCCTGCTTAGAATGCATAAAACCAAAATGTCCCTATCTTGGAAAGCAATGAAGAAGAACAATACACAATATTTTCAAGAATTCAAATATGACCCCACAGATAATAAAATATTGCATAAAAGGGGATGGTTTCTAATGAAAAATATTTTCAGTAAAAGACATTAATTTTGTATTATCTACTCCATGTTTCTGATCTACCTTTACTCTTGTCATTGTCATTCAGCAATTTAAGAGTATATAATTAAAGAACTGTTGTGGCGTTTGTGCTTTTATTTTCAATTTCTCCCTGGTCATAACTAATCCTTAAGATTTCATTAAAGTGTTCTGATGAAAAGCTGTAATATTATCATTAATATTGAATCTACTTGAGAAACACAAATCATAGATTTCAGCAAATGAAATTTCCTGAGCTAAATTTGGATTCACTAGACACAAGTGATCATGCATACTGTAGACTTCTTTAATACATAAGCTATAAATAAATAAGTCCCCTTCCATATGTTTTTGTTAAAAAATATTTCTGCATATGACAAATAATGACCTCTTGTTTTATTTTTCAAGTCCCGTCCTCCTTCCACAAAGAAAGGCATTTTTTCCTTTTTCCCCTCTTTCTTTCCATCTTTATTATTCCAAATTAATCTGGGAGGTTTTTTCTTATTTATTTCATCTCTATTTTCTTGTCTTAGAAAGAAATTGTATGGGTTTTTTTATTACTTTCAGTATTTTAAAAATTTAAAACATTTTACACAGTGGGTTTTCTTTTCACCACAGGCTGATACTTGCAATATCCTAAACAACTATCTATCTGGAAAGAAATCACTAAGGTAAACAGAATCACAGAATCACAGAATATTATGAGTTGGAAGGGACCCACAAGGATCATCTAGTCCAACTCACCATCTAACACCTGTAAAGAGACCGAGAGCACATCGCAGAGCATAACACCAACCTAGATCCCTCACAGTCTAGCAGGCCACTCCGAGCCGGAGGGGGCCCAAACCATATGGTGTTCATTAATGTGAACTGATGGAAGGCATCATGTTTATACATCATATCAAGTAGTTACATGCATACATATTTCCTTAAGGAAAATCCCTATTTCAGTAAGTTAATAATTTAAACTTACAAAAAACTTTTAGTCCAACTACTTATTGAGTGGTTTACAGTCTGTACACCTCACATAAAGAAGTACTTTCCTTAGATAGTGTTTATCATAAGTAAATTCTGTTTACTAGAATGACACATGTTCATATTCCATAAACTACTTAAAGTAAAATACTTCATTTTACTGAATCTGATTAGAAAAAGTCTAAAAATAAATAAAGAATAATAAGGGAGACAAATTCTTACTCAGTTTTAAAGAAACTAATATATTAAACATACAGATATACTTCACTGGACCACAGTTTGTTGTGCTCAGCACTAAAGAAAATGATTTGTCTTGCAAGCTGCTTTGTGCTTACACACATTCCCATCACAGCTGAACTGTATCACATCTCTGAATTGTAGCACTGAAAGTTCAAACTGCTTATGTTTTAAATTCCATTTCATCTTCTTTAAGCATCTCTTTGCTTCTGTATTCTCTATGTTCATCCCAGTTGTAGCAGCTGTTTTTTTTCTCTCAGCTCTGTAGCATTTACTCCCTACCTTATATTAATCTAAAGGAAGTCTGTAGTCTTCACCACTTTAAAAAACAAAACAAAACAAAACCAAAGACAGTTTACCTTTATCCAGAAAAAAATTAATGAATATTCCAGAAAATATTAGTCTGCCTTTACCTCCAGGTGAAGAAAGCAAAACTGGACTCCCAGTTCATGTTAGTGGTTTCTTTGGTCTCACAGACAATAGGAGGAGTATCAAATGGCGAGAGTTGGATCAGTGGAGAGATCCAGCAGCTTTGTGGAATGATCTTCTTGTGGTAAATACAGTGCCAAAGGCATATACAACTCTTATTTTGGAGGCTATCAAGCGAATGGAGACTGAGAAGAATTCAGATTTTCCATTGTCATCTGAAAGAATTTATAGGTTATGGCCTGATGAGAACCTCTCTTTAAAGAACTGCTCCAGCACGCAGTTACTTACTCAGTGAGTAATCAGTGGATGAAGGTGGAACAGGTACACTTTTCTGAAATGGATGAGAGTTTGAAGTACATACAATCTGTACTCAACTACCACCAGAATTCAGGGAAGCAGATTGTCAAGGTACCAGCAAATATTGCTCCTGCAGTGCATCTTACTATTTCTACTGCTAAAGCTGTGAAAAAAGTGACTCCTGCTGTTGTACGGCAAGTGCTAAGGAAATCAGGACGCAATGGACCTGCTGAAGAAAAGCTGCATCTGTTGGAATTTGTGCTTTCTGACGCAGTGTACAGCGAACTGATTAGATTGGAGCTTTTGCCTTTACAGAATGGGATTTTTTTTTTCCTCATCTGTGTCAGAACAGGATGTAGTTTACATAACCTCAGAAGAACATCCCAGGTATGATTTGTATTTGTAATACTGTCAGTTATGTAGTACTGTCTGTTTGGGGTTTTTTTAATTTATATGTTAATACAGCTTCAGACTTATTGGCTTACCAGCAAACAAGGTATGCAGCATCCTGTATTGTGATGAAATAATATATAGATAGAACACAATTTTCTCTATATAGGTGTATGTTTGTGTGCATATGTCNTATTTCTACTGCTAAAGCTGTGAAAAAAGTGACTCCTGCTGTTGTACAGCAAGTGCTAAGGAAATCAGGACGCAATGGACCTGCTGAAGAAAAGCTGCATCTGTTGGAATTTGTGCTTTCTGACGCAGTGTACAGCGAACTGATTAGATTGGAGCTTTTGCCTTTACAGAATGGGATTTTTTTTTTTTCCTCATCTGTGTCAGACCAGGATGTAGTTTACATAACCTCAGAAGAATATCCCAGGTATGATTTGTATTTGTAGTACTGTCAGTTATGTAGTACTGTCAGTTTGGGTTTTTTTAAATTTATATGTTAATACAGCTTCAGACTTATTTGCTTACCAGCAAACAAGGTATGCAGCATCCTGCATTGTGATGAAATAATATATAGATAGAACACAATTTTCTCTATATAGGTGTATGTTTGTGTGCATATGTCTCATTTGAAATGTCTGACAGCTATTTGCCTTTATAACTTTATAAAAGAATTGTGTGATCTAGGCTCTAAGGGAATACCTCAGGATACACTTCAAGTTCCCTTTCTTCTGGGAATTATTAATAGGAGGAGATTAGAAACATGCATACTATGTTATTTTTAAAAAAATTATTCTTAAGTATCTAAAGTCAGAGAATGAATGTCTAAAAATGTCATACCATGAAAATCGCAGAAAAAAATTTAGAAAAAAATAATTATGAAAGCAAATGCAGAAATATGTATAAAAAGTACATTCATACTTCTCTAATTGCAGATTGTGGGTCTCCAGAGGTCCTGCAAAACCTTTAATCTGCAGATACTGGCACGCCATTACTATGCATATAGGCCACGCCCATCAGTCTGCCCCCCACCAATCCAGAGTTCTGGGGACTATTTTTGGAATCTCTCCAGGACCTCTCACAGCACAGGGGAGAAAAGGGAAGTGTTTCTGAGCCCTCTCTGACTGGGGAGACCCTCAGGGAATCCCTGGCCTTCTCTTCAGACACGTTGCCATTTTCACCACTGCCACCGCCGGGCTGCTGCCACTGTGCATGCTTGCAGTGGTGCCACGGTGAGGAAGCTCGCTCTGGGGTCGTGGCAGGGAAGGGGGTCAACACATGCTTGGACTCTGTCCCTGGGGTAGGCTGGGGTCCCCTGGGGATGACCCCTGTGTCCACTGGCTCGGGTCGTGAGTCCATGCCACGAGAGGTCTTGGAGCTTGGGAAACCTTAATTTTTCAAGGCTGCAGCACCTCAGAGTTCCTTAGGACAGCGAGGGGTGCTGGTGCCAGAGGTGTTTTTCCTTTACTGCTGCAGCAGCTATCATACATCTGCCAGTCCCAAGTGCAGGAGTGGCAGCAGTGGCCATATGGACCTAGAGGAGCCCTGCCTGCCCTCTGCCGTGGCAGGGGAAGGCATTGGGGAACAGAAACCTCCCCTGTATGTAGCCATGGAAACAGTAACACAGACACACATAGATACAGATCTCTGGCTGTCCCCAGCGAGTGAGAGGCGTTGCACGCCTGCTCTGTTGGGTGGTGCCAGTCCCATCCCATGGGGAGCAGCGATGCTACCTCTACACGAAGCAAAGCAACTGTGCATGCCTCAACTGGAAATATTTATGAATAACTGATTAATTAATTTTTCGTGAATGGGTGAAGCAGCGAATCACAGAATCACAGAATATTCTGAGTTGGAAGGGACCCACAAGGATCATCGAGTCCAACTCTTAACACTGTCTCCCCAGCAGGAATTGAACCCGGGTCTCCCATACGCCAGGTGGGGACACTTACCACTGTACTAAAGTGGATTAATTATATGCAAATAGTCAAGGTAAGACTGTGTATAGCAGAAACACACATTTGTTTATAATTACATAAGTAAATAAACTCTGTATTCTATTCTATTCTATTCTATTCTATTCTATTCTATTCTATTCTATTCTATTCTATTCTATTCTATTCTATGTACTCTTTATATATTATGTAGTATATTATATGACAAATATACTTTTGTTTTGTTATATCATATGAATCTTGTCCTTTATTTCTCTCCGGAAGGGATAATCTCTCATTTGCACTACTGGACTTTCAACTGTTCAAGTGCTAAAGGCATGAAGTGAGTAGAAAGACTTCTTTAGGTGAGAAAATACAAAAAACTAAAGGAACTTCTAGAGAAATGGGAATAATAGTCTCATAGAGTAAATTAAATAGTTGAGTTACAAACAACAATAATACAGATATGTTTTTACTTAGAGGACTCATTGAAGTTTTCAATCAGAAGGGAGCAGTTTTTTATTTAAAAGATATTTTGCTGTGTCTTGTGTTTCTATTTGAGAATGCGAATTAGCACTAGGAGTCTGTATAAACCCTGTTATGAATAAGCCTGCCCAGACCTTCCACTGTGTGGGTGCAGACCCAGCCCAGCACTGACCTCATGCCTCGGTACAGTGGCCAGCTGTTTTTGCTCACAGAGGAAAGCCATTACAACAGCAATTTTTTCCCTCCTTGGAAGATGGAAGGCACAAGTGGAAGATTGTTTGGGAGAGATTGCTTCTCTGAGCCAACACACATTGGACATGGATAAATTTAAATCTATCTCAAAAGAGATAGCCACGACTGAAGATGGAGGACCATGCAAAAAGCTGCAGATGTTTTTCGGAGCCCAGAAAACACATGTCTGGAGCTGAGAGCTCAGCAGAGATCCTTTGGACAGATGTTTTGTGCATTGTGGTAGGATCTGAACTATGTACTCTGGGATGGGCTCATATATGAAGCAGCAGAGTAGCACTTAAAACACTGCATCCTGTGCAGTGACTCTCGGACAACAGAGGATGGAAGAACTGTCGTCCCCGGGTCGAGATCTCACTTGAAAAAGGGTCATGAAAGACGTTTCCTCTCATGAGAGAGAGAGAGAGAGAGAGAGAGAGAACTTTATGGAAGGGCAGAGAGACAGTTCCTACCCTGGATCTGGTCAGAAATACCAACAAGCCTGGTTTTACCCCTATCCTTGTTCCCCCTTTGTCTCCTGGTCAAAAAAGGGAATATTAGATCTGTTGTAAGAGAAGGAGGGGTGGGGGAAAATTTGCCTTGTAAATGATGCTTCTCACATAAGTTCTGATCTTGTTAGTTAGTAAATAAATCCTTTATATTCTTTACTTTTAGTTTACCTTGTTTTTTTGCCTGTGACCAGTTTTATTTTCCAGTTTTCCTACTCCAGGAGAGGTTGTGGGTGAGTCTCTGGCATCCAGCCAGGGTCAAACCACGACAGTAGGCTATTATGAAAGCGTTTGTGGACTCAAAAATGTCTGTATACCAACCCCATTAAGTAGCTATGCTTTTTATAACTGCATGATGAATTGGAGCTGACAGATTCACTCATGTTATGGGTAGAGTTTAAAGCATTCTTTTTTCACTATTCTCTCATTTAGGACTGTATAAAAAGTGTTATATAAAAATATGTTAGCAAAAAAAATACATTTTCAAAAATATTTAAATTTAAATTAAGCTCACATTTCAATTAAACCAACTTATAAAAACTTAACGAACAAATGAGATATAATTAAAAATAAATTATTAAAATACATCTTTACTTTTAATCTTTAAATGAATCATGACTTTTTGTCTGAAATAAAAACAATTTTATAAGCATAAAAGGGATTATAAACACATATAGCAAAATAATTAATACAGGTTTTCAGGTGCACTTTTTTTGTACTGTAATATTAGAGTTACTTGCAAAACTGATAATTTTAATAAATCAATTTTTTCAGTTGGGACACAATTACTGCATCTCAGACATTTTGATGCACATGCTAAATTATATAATTCTTTAAAAATAGCTTTTATATTGAATATGTGGTTTACTAAATCAGAAATTCATTTAAGTTTATATATGCATACCTATAACTAGTCAGTTTATATTATATAAACTTAAAAAAACCTATTCAATATTTTTAAGCCTTTCAAGAAATTAATTGCCTGAGTCCAGTTTCCTTCATCTGCTAATCTTTCAATATAGTAGATGATGTAACCCTTATTAAAGTTAGCACCTTTTGTGTTACAAAGATGATAGCATACATTAGACATGTAACTAATTCCTGGGCGAGTTTAAATTCATATTTTATTGGAAAACATCACTAGATATTCTTCATATTTATGTACACTAAAGTGAAAAATTAAATGTTTAATTTTTTACTCTTTTTACATGACAGATCTAAATTATTTCATGTGCACAGGGTTATAATCTATTGTGAGAATCTATAAGGCATTGAAGACTGGCCTTCAGAGAATTGCATATCACTCTTTGTAAAGTAGCAGCATTTTATGCATGATCCTCAGCGTAATTGTAATTGCATTTAAATATTGTATTAGTTAATGAATAGATCTCATTCGGATAATCTGTATGTCTTGCACGCACTTTTGTCTATTTGTTTCTAGCCTCCCTCGGAATATAATGCCTTGTTGTGCCAGACTGCACACCAAAATTTCATTAGGGCAGAAACGACAATACACTTCCATCTGTGGGGCACTATAGGCCATCAGTGATTTGATATCCATCAAGATGGTTCAACTCAGTTCATCAGCTGATGGCTGAGAATCCATTTGCAAATACACATCCACTATTACTGTGTTAGAGTCTGCCCAAAGGGTATCTAGGTGACTGATTCCAAGAAGTGAAGTGGAGCACAAAGTTACTTTTTTATTAAAAATAAAAATATCATCTTTGTGATTTGACAGTTGAATGTTACCCAGTCAACCAAAACTATGTGCTCATTCACCGTCTTTGCTATTAGATGATACTTGTCACTATGCTTCGAAAAACTCTACACACATCTTTCATTTTCTCTTTTCCTGAATGAACAAACTCCAGATAGCTGAGATCCCTTTTAATCTGATAAAATAAGGAGTTAAAGTGGAAAGATGGGAAAAGAAAACTTGAATGAGAAGTGACTGGGCCATGACATGGCAGAGTGGTTTTTTAACAGAATTGCATTCTGTGATTTCTAAAATGTATTTTGAGTACAATTAGCAAATATCCTATTGCCATATAATGGCAAATCTGATAATATGATATAATATGGATAGAAGACTTTTAAGTTACGTCTGAATTTTTTTTAATGACATTTCTGTTTTGGGTTCTGCATTAAAATATATGCGTAGGTCGAGTAGATAGACAAATTTGTTACAGCTACTGAAAACCAAGAGTACTATCTGATTCATACACACTGAATTAAGAGAAAAAAAATGGAGGATAAGCCAAGGAAACTATTAGTATTGTATTGACTTGAGAACAAATTCACTTATATAAGCATCTATAATTTATGTTTTTATCTTTTTCTTACCAAAATATATACAGAATCTTTCCCATGTGAACAGGTATGAGATGGACACTGTTGCAGCAAATGCCATGACAATGCAAACTACTTGTGTCACATCTGATTAGCAACGTGAGTATAAGTAATGGGAGAACAATGTTCCGAGCAAAGTTTTCAAATAATTTTATGTATTCATCAAGGAATACTTTTCAAGTGTATAGATATATATAGTATGTAATAGCCCAGAGTAGTAGATATTATTTCAGAAAAAAAAACATTGGTATGATAATTGATTTTATTGATGACAACAATGTAAAAGTTACTCCTTGATGTTCCAACACGGACATGATTATCCTTCTCTATACAATTGAGTCATCTATATCATTAAGGATCTTTAGACATTTCATATTCTATTTCCTAATAAAGCCCTGCCAGTTTATATGTTATTGCCTTGCAAACAAAGTATTTCCCACTTTAGATTAGGAAAGTGCAGATTTACAGGCTGCTCATTTGAGACTATTGCTGTATTTAACTGAGATTAATATTGTGCTGGAAGAATCATATAAAAGTTAAACTGCATTTTCCAGAACGCAACAAAAATGAAAGGTGCAATTTGTCCTATTGCAGTTGATTTATTACGCTACAGTACTGAGAAATAAAAGGTAAGATTTTATAGACTACAGACATTTTATTTTAAATAAATTCTGGAAATAAAATGATGAATTGAGTATCAGTTTGCTTAATTAAATTAATGCAAGATATTTTTCTACAATATATTTTGACTGATGTGAGGGGGGTTTCTATTACCATTGAATTAAAGTAGTCCATCTTATTATCAAAATCCAAATCATGGAATGGATGGGGTTGGAAAGGACTTCTGGAGACCCTCTTCTTCCACTACGCCCTGCTCAAGCATGGCCACTGAGAGCCAGTTGCCCTGGACCATACCTGCTATTTTTCAAAGGCTAACCAACAAGATACAACAGGAAACACCTTTCATGATGACCATTTATAAAATGTACTAATTTTATTCCCAAGCAAACCTGGACTGAAAAATAATTTTTATTTAGACTTATTTATCCTATCAAAATTGTCCGTTGTTCTTTTGACATGCTTTATTTTTGTGGAAAACACTGGCAAGTGACGTTCCTTGGAGGTATTGAGACTACCATTGTTTAACATCTTTGTCGGTAATACGGACTGTGGGATTGAGCTCACTGTCAGCAAGTTGACTGACATCAAGGTGTGTTATTCATCTGACACTCTGGAAGGAAGGGCTGCCAGCCTTAACAGTCTTGACAGGAAAGTCTGTGCAAAACTCATAAAGTTCAACAAAGCTACATGCAAGGTCCTGCAGTTGGGTTAGGATAATCCCAAGGAGAAGTGTAGGCTAAGCAAAAAATGGACTGAGAAGAACTTTGACGAGAAATGTTAGAGGGTGTTGTTGGATGTTGACATGACACGGCAATTCCATCCTGGGCTGCAGGAAATCTATGACCAGTAGGTGGAGTGGGCTGGTTCTGCCCCTCTGCTCTCATGAGACCTTATGAGACACCACTTGGAGCATTATGCCCAGTTCTGTTGGAACTAGGTGGTCTTTGAGGTCACTTCCAAACCAAACTATTCTATGATTCCATGATTTCAGTTCACACTTTATTTCATGTCAATGAAATATTTTTTTCTTTTTGAAAACAAAAATTCAGTTTTTTTCTTAAAAGAAAGCATGGCTGAAATAGACTCTTCAGTGTAAATCACTGTATTACCATCAGAATTGGCATTAACCAATGAAAAAAACTATAAAAAAAGCCAAGATGTCTTGCAATCAAATTTGGATATCTTTTTGGAAGACATGCGTCTGTTTGACAGACCTTATCAGATCAAATATAAGGGCAAATTGGTGAAATGTAGTGTCCTGTTATACAGACAGTCAGGCTATATGATCTAATTGCCCATTCTGGCTTCAGATTTTCTAAAAATTCACTCTTCTTTTATACCCAAGGCTAGTGCAAGTGTAACCATTAGACCAAGATTTATTTGCAACAGACCACCGCAGGGGAAATAGAAAATTTATTTGAAATGACCTTTCAATTGTGAAGTCCAATTTGTCCACTGTTTCATGTCTTTTAACCTCTAGATATGTCTTTCTTAGTTCAAGACGGGGATCTCATGAGACAGAAGGTGGCAAAGACAACGAACACTAATTTTTATACTCACAAATTCATTCAGTCCCCTCTGGACCAGCAATAAAACAGGCAACCAGGATCAGTTCAGAGTCTATGTCTTAATAATATATTAGCAAATGTTTCACTCTTAAGTGAGTATCAGGCAGAAGGAGATTAGCAGTATGAAACGTGAAAAAAAATCAGCGTATTATTTACTTTAAATTAATTTGAACTGATTATTAAAAGTTTCTGCCAACCAAGTAAATTTATGTCTGTAATCCAATTCAAATTATCTTGGTGTGCTGCCAATAGCTTACATACATTGAAGAAAGACCACAGCAAATGTATAAGTCTCTTTTTATATACTGAGATGATGAAATACATAATGAAGCCACAGCACATTTCTAAAACTCTTTTAAGAAGAGGATCTGTGTTAAATGTTACATTGTTAGCAGAGCTAACAAACTAAAGTTAGAGTAGCTAACTGAGGATTTGGGATTTTATTTTTCTCTATTTTTCCCTTGTGACTGTTTTATAAATGGATTTGTAAAACATTATCAGAGTTAGTAATTCAGTAACTGTGAAAGTACATATAATATTTCTAAATGCAAATAGCACCTACTACACTACATTATACTAACACGATGTAATACATTGAAAATTTACTTTGGAGTGGATCTGAATTCCCTGTGCAAACTGCTGCAAGGCATGATGCCACAAGGCATATTCTATGGACAAGCCAGCAGAGTTCGTACCTAATAAAGAAAATCATTCAATAATTGGAGCCTATACAGAACCCTTCCCTCTCTTTGACCCTGCTCTGCAGCTTTCAAAGAGCCCCCAATATACACATTTCTAGAAAAAAGCTCTCAGGGACCCAAGCATACACAAGGCCATGTTTAAGTAACAGAGTTTTCAGTGGTCCCAAACAGAATGCTAGACTCAGTGGATCCTATACCTCTGCCCTTCCTAGAGTATATTTGCATTGTCCAGCACACCAAAACCCTTCCTAAATACCGTTGTTGATGCCGAAATCAAGCTTCTTTGCTTTATATGTTAGATGGATGAGGAGCTTAGTGACATGGTCTAGCTTGAGGGGGTGTTGGGCTGGATGGTCCTGTAGGTCCCTTCTGGCTCGGAGTGGCCTGTGCGCCTGTGAGGGAACTAGGTTTATGCTCACCACGCTGGGGTGTGCGTTCGGTCTCTGTACGGGTGTTAGATGGTGAGTTGGACTAGATGATCCTTGTGGGTCCCTTCCAACTCATAGTATTCTGTGATTCTGTGATTCTGTGAATTCACAAAGCAACTAATTTTTCTCTACAGAGAGAGCAAATTGTATCATTCTTTTTACCAGGTCAAAGGGATGGACAGGACTGCAATGCTACATATTAGACTATCAAGAAGGTCATGGTAAAGCCCAAACAGATGCCCACAGTAAGCTGGTACATCAAGTTAACTGAAACACATGTTTAACCCTTCCAACTCGGAGGAACTTGTGAACCTGCAAACAATAAAATGCTACCATCACACAGCTATTTGTCTTACTGGCAAAGAAGGTGGGAGGAAGCATTTACTCCAGGGTTTCTTGGATTTATTTTTATAACTTCCAGTACTCAGTATGAAAAAGTCAGACTGTAAAAGCCAGTGTTATGGAGGGGATTAGTTTTTTCCTTTACTGCTCTAAAACACAGCCTAACACTATCAAGCTGGTGTTGCTCCCAACCAGGCACCACTCCATCTATTCAATGACTGAGGTGATTCAGCTTCAGATTTCTGTATGTTAGGTAGTTTTAGGGAAAAAATCATTAACAAATTCAGTTCTGGTGATGAGTTTGCCAAATTTCACACTCCCAGAGATAACTTTCCAGTGGAAAAGTGAACATTGTGAAGTTTTAAAATGAAAGTTACGCAACTTCTTTCCAGTTTTTTCATGGCCGAAGTGAGGACCACAGCTCTAGATGCGTTGAAGACATGGAAAGAGCATTAATATTGGTATGAGGCATATCATCTTGTTCCTTCTTATTTTCAGCTATCAGTGAAGTGAAATATGTGAAGATAAGATCAAGCTACCACATCTCAACTGCATTAAATAATGTTTTATTTATATGCATGTCATTTAATATTCATTCATAATTGTTGATACATTGTGCAGTTAAGCAAATTATGTGAAACCTAGAGGAAAGCATATACATCTAGAAAGAATATTACCCAGATAAAATGTTTCACAGACTTCATATTCTATGGGCAAGGCAACATGCTATTACAGGATATGGCAGCAGAGACCTTCTCTTTCAATATCCTTTGGTCAAATAAGAAATGTTGATAAATACCTTAGCTGGCTTCGGTTTGTATTACCAGATTTTTTTTAACAAACAACAACTAAAAACATGTTTCTAAAACATGATTGTCAGAGTAATATGACTTTGTTTTCTTATGAATTATCTGTAAAGACCTTGTTTACCTTGCTAATCATCTGTACAAGCCCTGATCTTAATTCTCAGTGCTACTTGTATTACAATAAAACATCTGTACATCGTGGATCAAATTTCACGTCTTCAGTACACCACTGTTTTTTTTCCCCCAAAGATTACCCCATTCTTTGCAATGTTTTAACATCTGTGCATGCAAAGTCCCTCTGTTGCACTAGGGGGCGGAGCTGGCAGACCCTGCAGGGTGGGACAGGCACACCCTATGGGGCAGGGAGGTGGCAGCATCTCTTTTTTCCTTGAGGACCACCCGTAATTAACTCCCTTATGAATGTTGGAGAGGTTACATGCCAGGGACGGTTTACAACACAGTGTAAATGGCTTACTACACCAGTTCACACCACAACCGAGCCAGGACTCTATCAGCTGGTGGTAACTCTAATCCTAGCCCTAAACCTAGCACTCACCCTAGCCCTGACCCTTGCCCTAGCCCTAGGCTTGACCTAGCCCTAGCCCTAGCCTTGACCTAGCCCTAGCCCTGGCCTTAGCCCAGACCTGCAAATGGCAGTGTAAGTAGGGCGAGGAAGTACTGCAGGTGGTGGAGGAGGCCACAGGGCCCTGCGAGAGCAGGTAGTTAGAGACTTGCTGAGTGGCTTGGATCCTCACAAGGCCGTGGGACCAGATGGGATCCATCCGAGGGTGATGAAAGAACTAGCAGATGAACTCGCTAAGCCACTCTCCAAAATTTACCAACATTCCTGTCTTACTGGTGATGTACCACAAGACTGGAAATTGGTTAATGTGACACCCATCCACAAGAACGGCCAGAAACATGATCCGAGTCATTGCAGACCTGTCAGCCTCACACCAGTCCCAGGCAAAGTCATGGAACAGATAGTCTTGTGTGCTATTATGCAGCAAGTGCAAAATGACCATGACATTAGAACTAGGCAGCATGGATTTCGGAGAGGCAAGTCTTGCCTGATCAGCCTGATCTGCTTTTATGATCTGGTGACTCACCAGGTTGACAAAAAAAAGGCCGTGGATGTTGTGTACTTGGACCTTANAGTCTGGAGAAGAGGAGTCTCAGAGGTGACCTAATTGCTGTTTACAACTACCTGCCGTGAGGTTCCAGCCAGGTGGGTGTGGATCTCTTCTTTCAGGCTGACGACACCAGAGCAAGAGGACATGGCCTTAAGCTATGCCAGAGGAGGTTTAGACTGGATGTTAGGAAGAGGTTTTTCACAGGGAGAGTGATACCTCAGTGGAATGGCCTGCCCAGGGCTGTGGTGAGGTCGCCATCCCTGAAGGTGTTTAAGAGACAACTCGATGAGGAGCTTAGTGACATGGTCTAGTTGGTGGGAGGCTTGGATGGATGGAGCGTGGTGCCCGTGGTTCCACGCTTTTGTGCCTGATCCCTGGATAGGCGTTCACTTGGGAGTTGGACTAGGTGATCCTGTGGGTCCCTTCCAACTCAGAATAACCTGTGAACCTGTGAACCTGTGAGAGGAGGGGAGTGGCAGGGAACCCCAGGGATTCCCCATGGAATCTCTGGGTAGGGAGGGGCTAGAAGAGATTCTCTTTGCTCCCTTGTGCCATCAGAGGCCATGGGGCGGTGCTAGGAATGCCCCCTCGTTCTCCAGGGCTGAGGGGAGCAAGGTAACAGGCATGGCTAATTTGCATATCCATGAGACATCTATCTTCATGTAATATGGGCTTTGAGGGGCTTGAGAAGACTCAAATCCCCACAAGATTCAAGAGTTCATTATATTATTGTTTTTCTGTTAGATGTTCAGATACATTTTTCCCTCTTTTGCACGCTTTAAACATTATTTCTCCCTCCAACTCATCTTTTCTCTCTTCCTGCTCTTTAGCATCTTTCTGATTTACATTCATCCCTTCTCTTTCCACTTTCATGCAAAACTTACTTGGAAGAACCATCCTGTGCAAAGACACTCTTGCAAAAAACTGTGTGTTTCTAACCACAGGCACTGGACTGACTACTAAATTGTTTTCAGAAAAGGAATTTATTTCCATTCGTCACACCTAAGGCTTATATAGCCGTATGCCAGGTACATGAATGGATAAATGGCTCATGCCATGATCGGTGAAATAGATCATGTCATGGGACCGGATGGCATCCACCCGAGGGTCATGAAAGAACTAGCAGATGAACTCGCCAAGCCACTTTCCATAATTTACCAACAGTCCTGGCTTACTGGTGTTGTGCCACAAGACTGGAAATTGGCCAATGTGACACCCATCCACAAGAAGGGTAGGAAAGATGATCCTAACAACTACAGACCAGTCAGCCTGACCTCAGTCCCATGCAAAGTCATGGAACAGATGGTCTTGTGTGCCATTACACAGCAACTGCAGAACAACCATGACATTAGATCTAGTCAGCATGGATTTCGGAAAGGCAGGTCCTGCCTGACTAACTTGATCTCCTTTTATGATCCAGTGACTCGACTGGTTGATGACAAAAAGGCTGTGGATGTTGTGTACTTGGACCTTAGCAAAGCCTTTGACACGGTTTCACACAATAAGCTTCAGGAGAAACTTGTGAANAGGCACACCCTATGGGGCAGGGAGGTGGCAGCATCTCTTTTTTCCTTGAGGACCACCCGTAATTAACTCCCTTATGAATGTTGGAGAGGTTACATGCCAGGGACGGTTTACAACACAGTGTAAATGGCTTACTACACCAGTTCACACCACAACCGAGCCAGGACTCTATCAGCTGGTGGTAACTCTAATCCTAGCCCTAAACCTAGCACTCACCCTAGCCCTGACCCTTGCCCTAGCCCTAGGCTTGACCTAGCCCTAGCCCTAGCCTTGACCTAGCCCTAGCCCTGGCCTTAGCCCAGACCTGCAAATGACAGTGTAAGAAGGGCGAGGAAGTACTGCAGGTGGTGGAGGAGGCCACAAGGCCCTGCGAGAGCAGGTAGTTAGAGACTTGCTGAGTGGCTTGGATCCTC